>QRFJ01006323.1:0-105648 GCA_006176705.1 Cocos nucifera | reverse complement strand
CAGCCAACATACACCTCAGGGTTCCATTATGGCTAGGAGACCGAGTAATGTGTTCAAACTATAACACCTCAAGGTGAACTACCGATGCTCTCAAGTTCAAAAACCAGACACACTACTGCAGCATCGATCAGTCATTTGACGAGAAGGTAGACTCCTAATGACTACTCGAGTGGTCACGCTCAGTGCCTCGTTCTCTAACGACTCTGTACTCTCGCTCGGTGTCTCAACCGTAGACTCAAGACTCATCTACTAAGAGAAGCGATGTACACCAACCTTCCGGATCAATCACCATCCTCGTGATGATCCTATGGTCGGGAGATGTTTATGAGTTAATAATGATTATTCATGTCTTAAATTTTCAACTCTTGAAAATATGAATTATCATTACCATTAACTCAAAGGATGTATCACAGACACTAAATACACATGTGTGATAGAAAATAACCCATTTCATTAATTATAGTCAAAATTACAATGTTGCCCCTAGAAGTGTATTACAAGTGTCAGCCAATTCTGGCTTCTAGGGCACATATATCTAACAGGATCATTATGAGAATGGTGATTGATCTAGAAGATTAGTGTACAATTATTCCTTTATAGTAGATGAGTCTTGAGTCTACGGTGTAGAGACACCAGAGCGATAGTACAAGTACTCGTTAGAGAATGAGAGCACTCAGCGTGACCACCTCGAGTAGTCATAAGAAAGTCTACCTTCTCATCGATGACTGACTCGAAGCTGCAGTGGTATGTCTGGTTCTTTAACCTAAGGTGCATTGATAGTTCACCTTGAGGGTGTTATAGTTTGACTACACCATGACTCGATCTCCTAGCCATTTGGAATCCTGAGGTGTATGTTGGCTATAGCATGTTCATTGTAGGAATTGGATTGCACCAAGATGGAATCTATCTACCTCGGTGGATGAGGAGCAGCCCTATGATGATCATGAGAATCAAGTCCATAAGCCCATGGCCATGGTAGAGAGTGAAATAATAGAAAGAGTTTCTATTAAGGTTTTCACATCGGACTTGAATTGAATGATTAAATCATATGATAGAAATTAGGGTTTGACGAATTCACCTTAACCCTAATCTGATCGGGGCTCAAGATAGAATAACTTAATCATACAAGTAGCTGCACCGAGAGGTTCATCTTCAATTTTGATGGGTTGCCACCATATACTGCTAGGTGTCACTGATGGATTTAGGAAGCAATTAGAATGATTTAGATGATCAATCATTCTAAGTTGTTTGAATTAGAAGAGTTCTGATCCATCAAAAGGAGTTTTCGATGATGTTGATGATGGAGATCACTACATGTCCCATTACCATATAGAACTAAACCTAACTGGATCACACAAATAAGGATTTGGATTTGAATATCATCAATTAGACTAATCCAGTTCAATTGATTTGAATTAAATTCAATTAGGTTCAAAAAAATCATGCTAACACATGATTGAACCTAACATTCTTCTTTTTCTATCATTAAAAGTTGTCTCGATTGAGCTAAATGAGTTTGTGCTCACTCAGGTACCTTTACCTAGTCTGACTGGAGCTTGTCCAAGTCAGAAAAGGATTGTCTTAATTTATGAGATAAATTTAAGACAATACCTACCATTTTCTGTCACCTGCTAATTCTTGACTTTGGTCAAATATTGACCTTTGACCCTTGAACATCTGCCCATGTGTCATGCACTTATTAGAGAGCAGATAGGGGCTTGTTCCCTTCCTAAAAATTAGAAAGGAAGGGATGCATGCCTAGGATGGCGTGCGCCCATGGATAGGAACGCCTGGAGTCACATATTGATGGGACTCCAGGTTATTTCTTGGATTCAAACTAGGTGACCCTCACCTATAGACTTTGACCAGTCTTAGGCACCACCTTAGGATGAATCTATAGATCTCTCAACTGATTGGATTAGGTGATGTCATCCTATCAATTAGATTTTGATCTGATTAAATGAAGCAACGTGATTGGCCGGGGTGATGTGGCATTGCATGGTGCTGTAGGGTCTATATAAAGACCTATCTGTGCCCACTTTTAAAATACTTTTCTCCTAGCCATGCCTCAAGATTGCCCCTCTCCCTCCTCCATGCCAACTTTTTGATTCTCTCTCTCCTCTCCACGCCTAAGGAAGTTGGGCCTCAGATTAGTGCGATTCAAGCAAGAAAAGGCTGACGAGAAAGGAAGAAGGCAGCACTGCTGCAGAGACGACAACAGATCTTTAAAAGGAGTTTCGAAGATCCTTCAAATCAGATCCAGATATGATTTTTGAAGAAAAGAAAGAGAAGAAGAAGATCTCCAGATCTAGTCCCAGTGGATACCGATAGAGGCCAGGCGCTTGCATGGCTATATCCAGAACCTCAGGCAATCAGCAGATCATCAACGGGTAATTAGATTATCCAAAATCAAGATAAAATTAATTTAGATTTAATTTAATTTAATTTTTTTAATTATAAAATCATAAAATTAGATCTGAAAAATGTCAGATCTGATTAGGATCTAAGAAAAAAATTTTGAAATATACCTCTCGATCCAATTAGATCTGAACGAACCTGACCCCGAAAAATCAGGATTTTTCTTCAGGTAATTATCGAGCAATATATACCTGGCTGCTTGGAGCTTCTTTTCAGTCTGATGGTGTTTCTCCTATCTTCAAGTATTTTATGATGGGATCCATCCAGCTGGGCTTTTCATCAATTTGCTGAATTATGTGGGGCCCTTCTAAACTCGAAGTTTTCAGAACTTTGAAGTAGGTTTCTCTCCCCAGATCGACAGGTAGCAAAGATGCGAGCTTTGATAAAGCATCCACCTTAACATTTTGCATCCGAAGGACCTGTTGGATGTCAAAATATTTAAAGCATGAGGTTAAATCTTTTTACCTTTTGGAGATATTTCCTCATGTTTTTCTCCCGAGCTTTGTATTCTTTCTTTATTTGCCCCACCACAAGATGGAAATTATCGTACAGTTTCAGACATTGGGCTCTGATTTGCTGAGTAATTTTCAATCCAGCAATCAGGACTTCATATTTCATCTTATTATTGGTAGCTAAAAATTCAAAGTGGATGGCCCCATCTGGACTAGAAAGGATAATTCCAGCTCCTAATCCTGTTGAGTTCGAGGAGCCATCAATGTGCAAGACCCATGTTTCCCCCGGATCTTCCCGATTTGGTTTTAGATTTTTATTGCTTTGTGAGCTTGTAGGGTCTTCATGTCTAGTCATTGGATTTCCTTCTAGGGGCTCCTCACTTGGTATTGTACATTCAAGGACAAAGTCGGCCAAAATTTGGGTCTTAATGGATGGCCTCGGTTGGTAGTGAATATCCAACTCTGAGAGCTCTAAAGCCCACTTTGCTATCCATCTAGAAGAATTTGGCTGATGCAGTATCGATTTCAAAGGTTGGTCCGTGAGCACTATCATGGTATGAGCTTGAAAATAGGGTCGGAGTTTCCTTGTAGCAATAATTAGCACGAAAATCATCTTTTCTAACTTTGCATATCAGATCTCTACATCCTGGAGGACCTTGTTGATGTAGTATATAGGCTTTTGGACTCATCTCTCTTCCCAAGGACCATGCTGATTGCCGTGGGCGATACAGCAAGGTAGAGATAAAGCTCCTCACCCGACAATGGTTTGGTGAGCAGAGGTAGGGAACTGAGATATCTTTTCAGCTCCTCGAAGGCCTCCTAGCACTTTGGGATCCATTGAAAATCCACTGGTCGCTTGAGTGTTTGGAAGAATGGGAGGCACCTTTTAGCTGATCTAAAAACAAAATGGTTAAGAGAGGCAATTTTTCCAGTCAAGCTCTGTACCTCTTTTATAGTCTTTGAGGATGACATTTCCAAGATTGCCTTAATCTTCTCTGGATTCACTTCGATTCCTTTGCAGAAAATCATGAAATCGAGGAGCTTGCTGATAGTGACTCCGAAAGCACACTTCGTAGGATTCAATTTCATTTGGTATCACTGAAGTGTGTCAAATATTTTGCAGAGGTCATGCACGTGATCAGATATCGACTGGCTTTTCATCAGCATATCATCGATATAAGCCTCCATGTTCTTGCCAATCTGACCTTTAAAGATCTTATTGACCAGCCTTTGATATGTGTTCCCTGTATTTTTGAGGTCGAAATGCATCACCCTATAACGCCCACGATCGATAATAAAGGCCATTTTCTCCTCATCTTCTAGGGCTATCCGAATTTGGTTGTAACTAAAAAAAGCATCCATGAAGTTGAGGAGTTCATGCTCAAAAGTGGCATCGACCAGTTGGTCAATTTGAGGTAATGGGTAGCTGTCTTAAGGGTAGGTTTTATTTAGATTGGTGAAGTCGATGCACATATGCCACTTTCTATTTGCTTTCTTTATCAGAGCAGCATTCGCCAACCAATCTGGGTACATAGCTTTTCGGATGAAATCGAGCTTCATCAATTTGTCCACCTCCTCGGTAATTGCCTTTTAGCATTCAGGGGTGAAGCTTCACTTCTTCTACTTTATTGGATGATGGGTCGGATCCACCTTCAGATAATAAGCCATTATCGATGCATCGATCCCCAGCATATCAGTGGCTAACCAAGCAAAAAGATCCGCATTTGCTTGCAAAAGATCGATCAGTTGGTGTTTTGTTATCTGATCAAGGCAAGACCCAATTTTTATAGTCCCCTGGGGATTCTCCTTCTCCAGTGGTATATCCTAAAGGTCATCAGATGGTTGGACTCAATTTTCTATGAGGTCATCTCATGCATCCAGTCCTATTAGAAACTTTGGTTGGTTTCTCGTAGGATCCTCTGTTTGGAGCTTAACAGCAAAGCACTGTCGAGCGATGGTTTGGTTGCCCCGAATCTTTTCCAGGCCATGAGCTATCAAAAATTTGACCAGAAGATGATAGTTGGATATGACAGTCCTTAGTTTCCACAAACTTGGTCTTTCAAGGATGGCATTATAGGCAGATGGAAGTTTGACAACAAGGAAGTCCACTTGTATGGTCACATGCTAAGGCTAAGTGCCCACGGTTATAGGTAGATTGATAATTCCTTCCGATGTTATGGTACTACCAAAAAATCCTTGGATCGACAAGTCAAATGAAATTAACCGATCCAAAGAGAGTCCCATGAAAGAAAAGATAGAAAAGTACAAAATATTGACTGAGCTTTCACTATCGACAAGTATGCGGTGTACATTAAAATCAGAAATATTCAAGAAAACAACCACAGCATCATTGTGCGGTTGTTGTATACCCTCCGCATCCTGCTCGGTGAAAGTTATTTGTTGTTTGAGCCCATCATCATGTCTGGGCTTCTTTGATGCTGCTGCTTCAAATGATCCTTTGATAATCATATGGATTTCTCTATGAAGAGGTCGCTCCTCTGCTATGCCAGGTCTCTTTCCTCCTACATGGGCATCGGCATTTGTCCCTACGGCTGAGCAGGTGGCTGGTGAGCCCTCGACTGGGGCTGTCGCAGTGGGGTTCTTCCATGAACTAAGCGTTCGAGCCTTCCTTCCCGAATTAATCTTTCAATGGCATCATGAAGGAGGCGGCAGTCTTCGGTGTCGTGACCGTGGTCATGATGATAGAAGCAATACCTCATAGTATCTTGGCATTCTGGGCTAGTCCGCATCTTCGAAGGTTGGGGGAGTTGGTCTTAGATCTACATCAAAACTTCTCTCTGAGTGGCATTCAAAGGCGTATAGTTGTTGAAATGCCTTGGAGGAGATTGCTTTCGATCATGCCTTGGTGGGAAAGGAGATCGGCAATTTTGAAAAGAGCTTCCACCTTTATTCTTCCTAGGTGGAGAGCGGGAGCACCGTTAGTAGGACTCCCTTTTCGAGGGAAGGCGCTCCTTATTCGACTCCGTCTGATCACCATTGATGGGGGAGACTTCGACGAAGGCTTCTTCGACATTGGTATATTTTCTTGCCTTCTCCATCATACCATTGAAGTCCTTTGGATAAGACTTCACCAATGATCTCTTTAGGTCATTTCTCTACAATACAGCCATAAAAGCGGACATCACGATCGACTGATTAAGATTGTGGACTTCCAGGATAGCCATGTTGAAATGGCTCAGATAGCTGCAGATTGACTCACCATCCCTCTGATGAATGTGTTGCCTAGATAGACAACCCAGGAGGGGGGGGTGAATTGGGTTTTCAAAAATTAAAACAGATATATGTAGTGCTAAATGATTAAAACCTAAGTGAATCAAATGTAAGAGCAAATAGAAGACACAATTAAGAGTACACATACAAATAAGAGAATTTTATAGTGGTTCGGTGCTCTCCCAGTACCTACGTCCACTCCCCAAGCACACTCTTGAAAATTTCACTATAATCCCATAAGATTACAATCGGATAGTTTTTCTGGGCTCACTATCTAAAAATTTAGTTGGTTTTTTCCTAGGTTCACCAACCACAAGAATCAGACGAATCAATCTAAATAAATAGAGGGGAGAAAGGGCCTTAAAATTCAAGTTTTAGCTCCTGCTGAAACTAAGTACACAAAAAGAGGAAAAGGAATTTTATAACTCGAAATGCCCCTTTGAATGAGCAGAAAAGTCATCCTTGTAGTTCGTTGAAAGCCTCTTTGAATGTGTGGAGTTAATTAATGCACTTGAGGATTCTTGAAAGCTTGAGAGAATAGATTGATTGGAGATTGGGTATTTGTTCAAGAATAGAGCATGCTTTTCTTTCTCTTGTTTTTCTCTTCTTTTGAAAAATAATCTTTCTTCCTTTTATATCTCCAATATTTTTTTTTTTCTGATGATAATTGGAGTTCAGAAAAAGCAAAATCTGACCGTTGGAGAGTAGCAACTAGCCATTGGAACGAAAAAAATCCAAATTGAAATGTCCCATCAAAAAGCTATCGTCGTGTCTCGAGACCTCTCAGTTTGTCTTGAGATGTCTCGTTAGGTTACGAGATCTCTTGAGTTGATCAGGAGAGCTCTCATCTTTAGTCTCATAAAAAATCACCTTTCTAAAAAAATGGCTTGCCTAAGACCGAGATATCTCAGTTCTGAACGAGATGTCTTACTGAAATCGCGAGATCTCTCGAAAATCCTACGAGACCTCTCGCTCTTAAAGCATAGAAATTGGATTTCTATCGTCTGAGACTAAGATGTCTCGAGATTCACTCGAGACTTCTCGAAATCAAGCCAGAACTATGTTTGCTATGTGCCAGTCCACTCAAGAGCTCTCAAAAAAAATTCGAGATGTCTCGAAGACTGCTCCAAGGCAATTTTAGAGGATTTGAATTTTATTTGATATCCACTTTATATCTTCCTTATTTTCTTCAAAGAGCTCTCTTTCTTTTGATATTGGAATATTTAAAATAAAATATATTAGTAATCACTTATTTTAATATTTGGTCATCATCAAAATCACTTAGGGGTTCAACAATCTCCTCTTTTTTGATGATGACAAAACATTAAGCAAGCCATAAGAGGAATGTAAGCAATGTATATCAAGAACTAATGAATGCAAAATTTTTGTGCTAAAGCTCCCCCTTAGTGTATGCTCTCATGAAATGAATAGGATTTGAATAACATTCTTTTCATTTTGTATTTGTTCATTTCAATTATTTCATTTTCTAAAAGTCCCTTTTTGTGAATTTGTATTTTTGATTCGAATGATTATACATTTGTATTTTATATGTTAGATTTAATTATGCATTTGCATATTTCTCCTTCTTTTTGTTAGTATCAAAATCACAATAATGTGAGAATCATAAAAAGGCAAGAGCATAAAAAAGATTGATTTCATTGCAAGATGTGATAATACATAGATAGAGATGTATATTGGTTTACAAAAAAATGAATCTCATACCAACATACTTAAACCAAAAGTTAAAACAAAAGAGATACTAGATTCAGAGGAGGATTTGGGTCTAGTAGAGGACAAGTGAGGAGCAGGTCTAGGAGAAGGTGATGGTCTAGAAGAAGATGATGGCCCGGAAGAGGATAGAGTTTGACTGCAAATCTGCCACAGGATGGAGATAATGAATTCAACCATGGTGCATTGAACAGTGATATTCTCTTCAAGTCTCTGTGCAAGTTTGGCATTCTTGGATAGGAGTAGTTCAATTTGACCTGACGAACTATGCTGCTCCTTTTCCAAAATCTTAAGTCTTTGAGATAATCCACTAATCTGTTGGCTAAGCAATTCTATCTGACCTTCAGTGGATATCCTTTGTTCTTCAATGCTTACAAGGAGTTGATGCCTCATGCTGGACAGTATATCCATAAATCTTTCAGATACTTTCTGAACCACTTCTTCTACCACCCTTTCAATTAACAGATCTTGATCAAAAGCTGAGGGAGGTGCTGGTGCAGGACAAGGAGGCACCTGAGGAGAGTGTGGGGACCCTGGTGTAGTAAAAGAGGGTTCAGTAGCAGATGGTGATGGTGGAGGGGTTGGAGATCTGTGTTCTTCGGGCTCATTTGCAGCATGTTCATCTGCCCTCACCCGTTTGTCATCCCTTTTTACAAACTTCATCCAATTTAATGTTCCTTCATTGATGTAGTTTGTGTGGATCAGTTTTTTGAAGTCTTCACCTTCTAGATTAACTTTAAAGTCCTTGAAGATTAAGGTGAAGATCAATCCATAGGGTAAACAAGCCTTGCTTTTGTTGGCAATGTCTTTTAGTTGTTGAAGCATAAGAGAGGGAAAGTTGATGGAAGTTCCAGTCACCATAAAGAACATGACACCTAGTTCTCTCTTTCCAACCCAATCATGTCTTCCTACTTTAGGAAAAACTATGTGACTGACAAAAGATTGCAGTAATCTCATCTCAACTGAGAGAAGAAGTGAAACTAATTATACATTTTTGTTAACATCCTCCCTTTCTAAGATGCACTTGAGGGCTTTAGTTTTGTCAAATAAATTTAGATTGCTAATCCCTGCCCTAGGCACTTCGAGAAGCTGCCTTATTTTTCTCTCATCTAAGGAAATGTGTACCCCTTTCACAATGGACTCAACCTTCGACACATGATCAAAGCTAATATTATCAAAAAATTCTCTTATCAAGTTTGGATAAATATTTATCTCTAGCGTACACATTTTTTCCCATCCTTGCTATTGAATCCAAGTCCCAATATGGAAGTGTTCTTGATCTAGGTATTTGATATCCACACAGCGGCCTGTTGGAACTATTCTAGTAGCAACGAAGAGATGAGCATGAGATGATGAAGCAGATGGAGATGATTGAGGCAAGTCCTACTGTCGCTTAGCCCTAGCTTCAGTCGATGGCGTGACGGGAGGTCTTTGTGCAGCAAGGGATCTCTTCTTCAGGGCCATTGGGATTTAAGATTTGGAGGGAATAGACAAGGGAAGGTGATTCGAAAGGTTTTTGAGAGAAGAAGAGTTTTGTAGAGTTTGGAGGAGAGGTCTCGAAAGAACGGAATGATTGAATGAAATGGGAGACCTCATGTAGATCGATTAAAAAGAGGGCCCACAAGAGTCGAGAGCTCTCGTCTTAAAGATGAGACGTCTCAAAAATTTTGAGAGTTCTCGCATTTATCGCGAGATGTCTCGAAATTCAATTGAGAGGTCTCATGAATAATTCGAGACTTCTTGTGTATAGGGGGAAGAAATTAGGATAAAAATAAAATTTCAAGCCTTTTTTTTTTTGATTTTTCAAGATTGAATTAGGAGTATTTAGGATGATAGAGGAAGATCAAAAAATAATCCAAAAAAATTAAGATTAAATATTTTTATAGAGGATCACATACACCAAGTTCACTTTGAATTTTAGAGAATCTATCTTTACTTAGAGATTTTGTTAAAATATCAGCTAATTGATTTTTAGTTGAAACAAATTCATGAAGAAAAAAATCCTATTTTTCGGATCAGGTTCGTTCAAATCTGAATGGATCAAGAGGGATATTTTAAAATTTTTTTTCTTAGATCCAAATTAGATCTAAGACTTTTCAGATTTGATCTTATTGATCTGATAAAATAAAATAAAAATAAATTAAATCTAATTTAATTATACCTATATTTTGGATAATCCAATTATCCTGTGATGATTTTGATGTTTGCTTGAGATTCTGGATGTAGCCATGTAAGTGCTTGGCTTTTACGAGTATCCACTTAGATAGGATCTAGAGATCTTCTTCTTCTCAATCTATGCTCCAAAAATTAGATCTAAATCTGATCTTGAAGGTCTTCAAAATGGCTTTTGAAGATCTGCCATTGTCTCTTGCAGCAGTGCTATCTTCTTCCTTTTCTGTCACTTTTCTCTGCTTGGATCGCATCAAACTCGAGCCCAAGAACTCTTAGACGTGGATAGGAGAGAGAAGACCTGAAGGTGGCATGGAGATGGAGGGAGAGAAGCTTTGTGGCATGGGCAAAGGGTAGAAGCTCTCAATTCTAGGCGCAGACAGGGTTTATATAGATCCTACTATGCCATACTGTGCCACATCATCCCGACCAATCACGGCTCTTTGTGCAATTAGATCTAAATCTGATTGATGGAATGACATCATCTGGTCCAATCAGATTAGAGTCTCTCATAAACCTCCTTAGGTGGCACCAAGATTGATCAAACAGGACTCCTTGGTGCCACCTAAGTTGAAATCATGAAGCAACCTGGAGTCCCATCTGTATGGGACTCCAGGCATGATCCTCATAGGGCGCATGCCTCCTTAGGCATGCACCCCCTCCCTTTGTACTTTTTAGCAGCAGGACAAAGCCCCATGTTCTCTCCTATGGGTGCATGACACATAGGCAGATGTCAAGTGTCAAAGGTCAATATTTAACCAAAGTCCAAAGACAAGATTTAGCAGGTGATGGAAAATGATCGGTGTTGTCTCAAATTTATCTCATAAATTAAGACAATCCTTTTTTGACCTAGACAATCCAGTCAGACCAAGTAAAGATTCCTGAGTGAGTCCAAACACATTTGGCTCAGTCGAGATAAGCTTTAATGATTGTTGAAGGAGAACATTAGGCTCAATCGTGTGCTAGTATGATTTTCTTTGAACCTAATTGAATCTTACTCAAATCAATTGAACTAAGTTAGTCCAATTGATGATATTCAAATCCAAACCCTTATTTGTGTGAACCAATTAGATTCAATTTAGTATGGTAATGAGATACGTCATGATTTGTATTATCGACATCATCGAAATATCTTCCGATGGATCAGAACTTTTCTAATTCAGACAACTAGTATGATCGATCATCCAAATCATTCTAATTGCTCCCAAAATCCACTAGTGACACGTAGCAGCATATGGTAGCAACTCATCAGAACTAAAAATGAACCTCTCGATATAGTTACCTATGTGATTAAGTTTCTCTATCTTGAGCTCCGATCGGATTAGGGTTAAGGTGATCTCGTCAAACCCTAATTTCCGTCATATGAATTAATCATTCAATTTCAGTCCAATGTGAAAATCCTAATAGAAACTCTTTCTATTATTTTACTCTACCATGGCCATGGGCTTATCAACTTGATTCTCATTATCATCATAGGGCTGCTCCTCATTTATCGAGGTAGATAGATCCCCTATCGGTGCAATCCAATTTCTACAATGAACATGCTATAGCCAATATACATCTTAGGATTTCAAATGACTAGGAGATCGAGTTATGGAGTAGTCATACTATAACACCCTCAAGGTGAATTGTCGATGCGCCTCAGATCAAAGAACCAAACACACCACTGCAGCTTCGAGTCAATCATCGATGAGAAGGTAGATTTCCTCATGACTGCTCAAGGTGGTCACACTTAGTGCCCTCGTTCTCTAACGAGTATCTGTACTCTCGCTCTGGTGTCTCTACACCATAGACTCAAGACTCATCTATCCTAAAAAAGTGATCGTACACTAACCTTTCGGATCAATCACCATCCTCATGATGATCCTACGGTCGGAAACATTTTATGAGTTAATAATGAAAATTCATCTCTTAAATTTTCAACTCTTGAAAATATGAACCATCATCACCATTAACTTAAGAGATGTATCACAGACACTTTCAAATACACACTGTGATAGAAAATAATCCATTTTATTATTTATAGTCAAAATTATAATCTTGCCCTTAGATGTGTATTACAAGTGTCAGCCAATTCTGGCTTCTAGGGTATACATATCTATCAAACTCTCACTTTACCTAAAGCAAATTGGCTACAAATCTAAGTTCCATCTTCTCAAGGTGGGTTTCAATCTTCTACTGGTCCAATAGCTTAATGAGTGGGTCTACCACATTGTTTGTAGAGTCGACTCTCTTGACCTCGACATAACCTTTCTTGAGGTAATCACGGATGAGATAGTATCTTCGCTCGATGTGCTGGGACTTTTGATGAGACCTCGGTACCTTAGCAAGGGCTATAGAGCCATTATTATTGCAGTACAGAGGAATGGCATCTGATGACATCACTCCGATCTTTGTGGTTAATTTCTTATACCAGAATGCCTCCTTCGTAGCTTCTGATGCAGCGATGTATTCTACTTCTATGGTGAAATCTGCTGTCACTATATGCTTGGAATTCTTTCAATTGACAGCACCACCATTACACACAAATAGACTTCTAGATGTCGACTTTCGATCATCTATATCGGACATAAAATCAGAGTCTGTATACCCCTGGACTTGGGGTTCTCCATTACCAAAAATCAACAACATATCTTTAGTTCTTCTCAGGTACTTAAGGATACATTTCATAGAAGTCTAGTGTTCTTCATCTGGATTCGACTGATATCTACTCGTGACACTCATAGCATGGGCTATATTAGGTCGTGTACATAACATGGCATACATGAGGCTCCCTATTGCTGAAGCATAAGGGATCTTGCTCATGCGTTCAATCTCCTCTGGTGTGTTAGGATATATTTTCTTGGAGAGATGAATGCCATGTCTGAATGTTACCAATCCCCTCTGGGAGTTTTTCATGCTAAACCTCTTTAGCACTTCCTCTATGTACATCTTCTGTGAAAGACCTAGCATCCTATTTGGTCTATCTCTATAGACCTTAATTCTTAGAATGAAGGATGCTTTTCCTAGATTTTTCCTGGAGAATTCTTTAGATAACCATATTTTAACTATGGTCAACATGAAAATATCATTTCCAATAAGGAGGATATCATCTACGTATAGTACAAGAAAGATAATAGCGCTCCTACTGACCTTTTTGAAAATATATGGTTTCTCCTCATTTTTTATGAAACCAAATAATTTGATCACATCATTAAAATGAGTATTCCAGCTCTGAGATGCTTGTTTAAGTTCATATGTGGACCTTTGCAGCTTGCATACTTTATGATCAGTATCACTGGATGTGAAACCTAGCAACTATTCCATATAGATATCTTCCTCATGGTATCCATTTAAGAACGCCATTTTTACGTCCATTTGTCATATTTCATAATTGAAATAAGTTGCAACAGTAAGCAATGTACGGATGGATTTTAGCATAGCTACTGGCAAAAACATATCCTAATAGTCAATGCCTTTGTGCTGACTATAATCTTTTGCCACTAATCTAGCTTTGAATGTCTTCACATTCCCATCTGCACTATTCGTTCTCTTGTAGATCCATTTACATCCAATAGGTACTATACCTTCTAATGGATCTACCAAGATCCAAACTTGGTTTGAGTGCATCGAGTCAATTTCTAACTTCATTGCCTCTAACCACTTCTCGGAGTTGATATCTAATATCGCCTCATCATAGATTTTGGGATCACTATGAACCCCATTACCTACGAGGAATATTTTCTCTAGTTTCTTTAAAATAGTACCAAAGTACCTCTCAGGGGGACAAAAAATTCTTTTCGATCTATGAGGTGGAGGAGGTAGTGATTGTATTGGCTCAACATGATTTGGTTCCATAGGGTCCTTAGCTCGTTGCTCTTATGAGACTTTCTCCTCGAGCTTGATCTTCTTTCCAATGCTGCTATCTTGAATAAACTATTTTTTAAGAAAGATGGCATGCCGACTCACAATCACATTATGGTCTTCTAGAATGTAGAAATAATATTCTAATGACTCTTTAGGATATCCTATAAATTGAGCTCTAAAGGACCTATAGGCTAACTTATCCGTTTGTTGTCTTTTGACATGAGCTGGACAACCCCAAATTTTGAGATGAATCAGACTTGATTTCTTACCATGCCATATCTCATATGATGTGGTAAGAACGATTTTAGGAGAAATCCTATTCAGTAAATATATAACAGTTAATAGACTATGTCTCTAAAAAAAATTAGGAAGGTCTGTAAAGTTCATCATGGATCGGACCATATCTAATAGGGTCCGATTCCTCCATTCTAAAATCTCGTTGAGTTGAGGTGTTCCAGGTGGAGTTCATTGAGAGACTATGCCATTTTGCTTGAGATAGTTCAGGAATTCTCGACTAAGGTATTCACCTCTTCGATCTGATTGAAGAACTTTAATGGATTTTTCAGTTTAATTTTTGACTTCATGTCTGAATTTCTTGAACTTTTCAAAAGCTTCAAACTTGTGTCTCATAAGATACACGTATCCATATTGAGATAAATCATCGATAAAGGTTATGAAATAGATAAAGTTATCTATAGTCGACACATCAAAGGACCGTACACATCAGTATGTACTAGGGCAAGTAGATCCATGGCCCTTTCTCATGTCTTACAAAAAGGAGCTTAGTCATTTTGCCATGAAGACATGATTCATAAATTGGATATGACTCAAAAGTCAATGGATTCAATAGTCTGATTTTCTCTAATTTGTTAACCCTATCTTCTACTATATGACCTAGTCTTAGGTGCCATAGATACCTATCATTTAGACTATCCCTGGGTTGTTTTGATCTTATGGCATTAATATTTTGCTTGATATTAAAGATAGATACATCAATATGTAATTGGTAGAGACCATTAATGAGGAAACAACTTGTAATTTTATTTCTTTTATAAAGAATATTACAATGGTCCTTAAGAAAACTAATTACATAGCCTTCTTGTGCTAAACATAAAATAGAAATCAAATTCTTGCTTGCAGAAGGCACATAATAACAATTCCTAAGTACTAAATCTAAGCTAGATGGTAGTCAAAGAGGGTAGGTTCCCACGGCCATAGCAATAACTCTTGCTCTATTTTCAACATGTAGGATCATCTCACCATCCCTTAGCCTCTTGCTATCTTCAAGATCCTGCATAGAAGTGCACAAATGAGCACTAGAACCAGAGTCAAGCACCCAACTGGATGCAAAAAAAATCATAAGGTTAGATTCAATAATGAGCATACCTCCAGAAGGACCTATCTCCTTATTCTTTAGGGTGGCTAGGTATGTAGGGCAGTTTCACTTTCAGTGATCGTCGGTATTACAATGAAAATACTTTTCTTTGTCAGCAGCCTTTTTCTTCAACTCTACCTTCTTTTTCTTTCCACCTTCCATCTTCTGCTTTTTCATAGATTTCTTCTTCTTTTCAAAAGATTTTCTCTTGGAAGAAGTCCATTCCATAGCAAGTATTGAGACTTTAGAACCTTTCATAGAAAACTCAGTAGTAACTAGCATATTCATAAGCTCGGCCAGAGTATTCTGAAGTTTATGCATATGGTAGTTCATGATGAACTGTCCATATGCATCAGTCAAGGATTGCAGAATTATATCATTCTGTAGATCCTGGTCTAACTTCACTCTAAGCTTCTTAAGCTCTTTCAGGTCCTTGATCATCATCAGACAATGATCTTGGATTGACTATCCATTATGCATTTTAGCCTTAAACAGTCATTTAGTAATCTGATATTTGGCTGTGCGACTTTATTCACCAAACAATTCTTGTAGGTAAGCCAATATTTGGCGGACAGTCTTGATATCTTCATGTTGGCATTGAAGCTCATCAGACATCAAGCTCAACATGTTGTATCTGACCTTGTTATTTTCATCTATCCATTTGTCAAGAGATGCTCTCTATTCAGCGGACGGATGGGCTGGTAAGATGGGAGAATCCTAGTCCAATACATGAGTTAACTTCTTGGAACCCAAAATGATTTTGAAGTTCTGAAGCTAATCCTTGTAATTGGATCTGATCAGTCTATGGGTGTCCAGGATATGGGCTAGTGAGTTGGATGCAGATATTTTTTTTTTTGTAGAGAGTCAAAGTTTCTAGTTAGATTTTATAATTAAGTCTTGACCAATTTATTTAGAGATTTAATTTTTAAATAAATTATCTTCCACTATTTTCTTGGATCCCTATACTCCCTCTGTAGAGATATAAAAATCTTCATGATTTAATGATTTCTAGTGGATGGTGCAATCCCACCAACTGACTCATCACCTCACCTAATAGTTATTGATGGTGGGTTAGCCAATGAGCGAACAACTCTTGTCCAATGATTCTCTAATCATGATGCACTCAGGCTTGGTCTCTAATTCATGAATCTCACTGTGCCTGGAATATTGATTCACTCCTTAGTTAAGTCAGACCCACCATTTGCATAGATTGGATTCCTAATTGGGTCTCTCATCGTATCCAAAATATTGAGTGCAATCCATCCTTCAGCCTATAGCATCCAATACCTAATAGACATTGTTGGTGCAGAATCTGGTCATCGTTGGATCCAGCTGGAGTGGAGGTGGACGAGGTCACCATCGGGATTTATAAAAGAAAGTTTCATCCAGATCCGGTGGGGGGTGGCTCCGGTAGGACCCTCCGACGATCAAGTCAGCTCTTCTGGCCAACAGATATGGAGTGCTTTGGGATAAGTTTGGCAGAGTTTAGAGAAGGAGAGGAGAGCTTAGAGCCTAGAATTAGCATATTTGGAGGGTCCTTTTTATAGGCGGAGCTTGATGGTGATAGCTGCAGCTGCCTGATAGTGGGCAGCTCAAAGTCTGATGGGGTCAGTCATGAAGGAAGGTGCCATCTGTAGCACTGTCTGCCATAGATTGATGGTGAGAGCCATCATCGCTTAGTAGCGGATCGCTGTCGCCTGCAGTAAACTGATGGTGACCATTCGTCGATATTTAATAGCCATAGCTCTGAGAAAGTGGACGTTGGTTGGTGGACTTCGGTATATATCGATTCCAAGGAGTTCGAACTCCTAAAGGGAAAGCTCAGAAGGAGTTCGACTCCCATAGACGTTTGGCTGGAGGAGTGCGGCTAAGGCTTGGTCATTGGGGAGTTTAGAAGGAGCTTAGCCATTGAGGAGTTTGGCCAATCGAAGGAGATGTCTGGGAGGAGTCTGGCTCCTGAAGAAGTCTGACCGAAGAAAAAGCTTGGAGGGAGTTCAGCTCTCGCAGGCATCTGGTCGGAAGAGCATGGAGGGAGTTTGGCTCTCGCAGGAGTTCGACTAAAGCTCGACTGCTGAGGAGTTCGATCGGATGAAGGAGTTTGACTAAGGCCCGACCGCTAGGAGTACGAAGGAGTTAGGCCACTGAGGAGTTCGGCTAGCTGAAGGATTTTGGCTAAGATCCTCCACTGAAGCTTTTCCATGGCTACTGGTTGCATTAGGCTGAGCATTGAACTAGACTTTGGTAGAAGTGGGGTTTATCCCCAACAATAGTCCCCCCACTCTCGAGTTCAAAACTCGAAGGAAGAGAGTGCAGAAAAGACGACTGTCGAAGTTTTCTTTTGAGCTCCATGCTGGTTCAGGTTGAAGCTCGGGGGGGAGATCTCATCTCCAACCAAAGTTGATATGGTCGCTCAGGAGAGATCTCATCTGCAACCGAGATTGGCTCGGTCGCTCGAAAGAGATCTTATCTCTAGTCGAGGTTGATGCGGGCGCTTAGGGGAGATCTTATCTTCTGCCGTCAAGATTGATGCGGGCGCTCGAGGGAGATCTTATCTCCTATAGCTGAGGTTGGCTTGATCACTCGAGAGAGATCTTATCTCTATTTGAGATTGACTTGGGCACTCAGAAGAGATCTTATCTCTTGCAGCCAAGGTTGCCTTGGGGAAGATTTTATCTCCTGCAGTCGAGGTTGACCCAGACTCTCGAGGGAGATCTTATCTCCTGTAGTCGAGATTGCCTCGGAGGAGATCTTATCTCCTACGATCGAGGTTGCTGTAGGCGCTCGGGGGAGATCTTTTTCGGGAGGATCTTATCTCCTGCAGTCGAGGTTGCCTTGGGAGATTTATCTCCTACGGCCGAGGTTGATGCGGGCACTCGAGGGAGATCTAATCTCCTACAATCGAGGTTGGCCCAAACACTTTGGGGAGATCTTATCTCCTATAGCCGAGGGTTGCCTCGGGAGAGATCTTATCTCCTACAGTCGAGATTATCTCGGGGGAGATCTTAATCTCCTGCGATCGAGGTTGATTGTGGAATGCTCGGAAGAGATCTAATCTCCTACAGCCAAGGTTTGGCCCGGACGCTCAGGGAAGAATCTTATCTCCTACAGTCGAGGTTGCCTTGAGGGAGATCTTATCTCTTATGGCCGAGGTTGATGCGAGCGCTCGAGGGAGATCTTATCTCCTATAGTCGAGGTCGCCTCGGGAGAGATCTTATCTCTTGTAGCCAAGGTTGGCCCAGATGCTCGGGAGAGATCTTATCTCTTACAGTTGAGGTTGGCCCGAACGCTCGGAGGTGATCTTATCTCCTACAGTCGAGGTTGCCTCGGGGGAGATCTTATCTCCTGCGGTCGAGGTTGATGCGGGCACTTGGGGGAGATCTTATCTCCTACAACTAAGGTCGCCTTGGGGAGATATTATCTCTTGTAGCCGAGGTTGGCCCGGATGCTTGGGGGAGATCTTATCTCCTGTAGTCAAGGTTGCTTCGGGGGAGATCTTATCTCCCGCAGTCGAGGTTGATGCAGGCGCTTAGGGAAGATCTTATCTCCTACAGCTGAGGTTACCTCAGGGGAGATCTTATCTTCCACAGTCGAGGTTGGCTCGAATGCTCAAGGAGATCTTATCTCCTGTAGCCCAAGTTGGCCCAGACCCTCAGGAGAGATTTTATCTTCTGTGCCGAAGTTGATGCGTGCGCTCGGGGGAGATCTTATCTTCCGCAGTCAAGGTTGATGCGGACGCTCGAGGGAGATCTTATCTCTCACAGTCGAGGTTGCCCCAGACCCTCAGGGGGAGATCTTATCTCTTATGATCGAGGTTGCCTCGGGAGAGATCTTATCTCCTACGGTCGAGGTTAAAGGTCTTTGACCTGCCCGTGTTAGGACGAGGTTCTCCTCCTATTCCTAACATGGCAACTATTGACTACTTTTTCCCTATCATCACATAGTTTTTGCACCCAAAAATAATATTATTGAAAGGAAAGAATTTTGCCGAGGGAAAGTTACTCGCAGCACATCCCCATTTCAGGGTCATGGAGGCATTGCTCCTCCGGGTTCCCTCGGGCAGTAAGTCCTGGGTCGGACGACTTCCTCTATCTCGTGCTGGTCTTCTCAATTTGGAGCAAGCTTCTCTTGGCTTTATCGTTGAGAGATGATAGCCCGCCGAAGTACCAAGCCTCGGAGATAGCATCTATGATGCTGGAAGGCGGCCGACCTCCTTATCGTTCCTCCCTCAATAGTGGTTCTAGCTTCTGGGGGGAGGACTTCTTCGCACCCTTCTTTCGGGGCTTTCTTGATGACGAGCTTAAGGAGTTCGGGCCTTGCTTGCACTGGGGAGGTCGTAAGCACGGTCGAACTTCATTCCATCCTCTTGTGAAACCTGTGCGAGAACTCCATGCCCCTTTGTCGGGGCTTCCTTGATGATGAGCTCGAGGGAGAGTTTGGTGGCCTCGCTTACACCAAGCTTCATTCCGCCCTCCTATGAAATCTTTGTCGGAGCTTCCTTGGTGACGAGCTCGAGGGGTAGTTTGGCAGCCTCGCTTATGCTGAACTTCATTCCACCCTCCTGTGAAATCTTTGTCGGGGCTTCCTTGGTGATGAACTCGAGGGAAAGTTCGACGGCTTTGCTTATGCCGAACTTCATTCCGCCCTCCTGTGAAATCTTCTGTGGGAGAACTTCATGCTCCTTTGTCGAAGCTTCCTTGGTGACGAGCTCGAGGGGGAGTTTGGCAGCCTCGCTTATGCAAAACTTCAACCCACCCACCTGTGAAACCTTCTAGGGGAGAACTTTTGCTCTGTTTCTCCTTTCTAAGGGCGATTAGTATGTTAGGCC
This sequence comes from Cocos nucifera, assembly GCA_006176705.1. Taxonomy (NCBI): domain Eukaryota; kingdom Viridiplantae; phylum Streptophyta; class Magnoliopsida; order Arecales; family Arecaceae; genus Cocos; species Cocos nucifera. The sequence continues at coordinate 85,604 of QRFJ01006323.1, read as the reverse complement.
AAATGCTCTTCCTTAAGGTCGATTTCTGGCATCCTCATGGTGGGTTTGCTGGCAAAGTTGCTGTCAGAAGTTGTCGCATGGCCTGCAACATCTCGATGAGGCCACGAACTTGCTGGACCACCTCCCATCGACTCCGGATGGGACTTTATTTTATAAGTTCCAACTGCGACCTCGTCCACCTCCACTCCAGCTGGATCCGACAATGATCAGATTCTGCACCAACTGATATGGAATGCTCTAGAATGAGTTTGACAGAGTTTAGAGAAGAAGAGGAGAGCTTAAAGCCTAGAGTTAGCATATCTAGAGGATCCATTTTATAGATGGAGCTTGATGGTGACAGCTGCAGCTGCTTGATAGTGGGCCGCTCGAGGTCTGATGGGGTCAGTCATAGAGGAAGGCACCGTCTGCAGTGCTGCCTACCACAGATTGATGGTGACAGCCATTATCGCCTGGTAGCAGATCGCTGTCACTTGCAGCAAATTAATGGCGACCGTTCATCAAGATTTAATGACCGTAGCTCTGAGAAAGCGGGCATTGATTGGTGGACTTCGGCATATATCGATTCCAAAGGAGTTCGGACTCCTGAAGGGGACGCTCGGAAGGAGTTTGGCTCCCATAGATGTCTGGCTGGAGGAGTGTGGCTAAGGATCTATCGCTGGGGAGTTCAAAAGGAGCTCGGCTACTGAGGAGTTCGATCGATCGAAGGAGATGTCTGGGAGGAGTTCGGCTCCTGAAGAAGTCCGATCGAAGGAAAAGCTTAGAGGGAGTTCAGCTCTCGTAGGCATCTGGTCGGAAGAGTGCGGAGGGAGTTCGACTCTCACGAGAGTTCGACTGAAGCTCGACTACTGAGGAGTTCGATCGGATGAAGGAGTTTGGCTAAGGCCCGACCACTGGGAGTATGAAGGAGTTTGACCACTGAGGAGCTCGGTCGACTGAAGGAGTTCGGCTAAGATCCATCTACTGAAGCTCTTCCATGACTACCGATTGCATTAGGCTGAGCATCAAACTAAACTTCGACATGAGTGGGGTTTATCCCCAACAGACATGGTTGCATCTTTTCGATGCAACTGAACCACTGTGACCAATCGAGAACAATCAATCCCGGAAAGGGCCCGCATATCTACAATGGTGGAAGACCTTAGACTTAATCTTTTCTTAGGAAGATTTGATTTAGGTCTCTTTAAACTTGACTTGACATAGCCATAACCATTATGACTAACCTAGTGGCATGGGTTAGCTCAGATTATTAGCCACCTTAGATTAGGACTGAGTCGATAAATATGGTCAGATAAGTGAGACCGGTGGAAGGGATATGCCATTAACTCGATCAGAATGCATTCAAGTTGAGTAGCTCCCAATTAAAAATCAGTCGGTCATATCTGCCAAACTTACCTTAGACACCAAATTATTGAGCCAGAACCAATCAGATTAGCCTACAATCCAGACTCTAACCACTGAGCCTAATTAGGTCTTAACTTGATCGATCACTTATGTGACTTGACCTTGACCCAGACTTAATCCTATTAGGATAGTCAATTTAAGCACTCTTGATCCCATCTAACCAACTCTTGATTCGATTTGATCAACCGCTAGACCTAATTGAGCTACCTAAGCTCGAATCCAATTCTATGAATATATCTTAGATCTGAAAATTCTTAAATTTAGATCTAATATATTTCATCATCTTAATTCTTAATTAAGTTTAGGGATCATAAATAAAATATGTAAATAAAATTCTAGGATTTTAGGATCTAGAATTTTATAGAAAATAAGTTTTTGATTTTTTATTAAGGACGAATGCATAGCACTCATACACATCATAAGAACACCCCATCAAATGGGAGGAGAGGGTATTTAAACCCTACTTCATTCTTATGATCGAACGGCGAAGGAGAATGCCTTAATCAGAAATATGATAAATCTACAAAATTAGTTAGATCTACATATATATCACATATATAAAAATTGATCTAACTTAAAAATATGTTTTGCATACATCTCATGTATCATATCATGCATATTTTTAGATCTAAATTATCTCATAAATATCTAAAAAATAAAATTTAAATTTGATCATATCAAATTAAATTTATTCAAGATAACTTTATAGAACTATTTTACAACTAGTCTAAACATGCATCTATTATATCTCATATGAATAAAATTAAATAAATTTATTTTTTATTTTTTAGATCTAATTATAATATTTATAATATCAAAAAATAATAAATAAATAGGTCTAAAAATTATAATTAATCAAATTAAAATTATGATCATCCTACACTACACATAGAATAATTTTATTCCTAATCTAGTCATGCATCTCATACATCTTAGATCTAGATTATTTAATTTTCTTAATTTTTGATTTTAGATCTAATTATATATAATATAATATTTAAAATTATTTAATTATTAAATTAAAAATATATTAAAATTAGATCTAATTAATTATGGAACCTGGCTCTGATTCCAGTTGAAGAAAAAAACCCTATTTCCCGGGTTAGGTGCATTCAGATCTGATTGGATCAAGAGGGATATTTCAAAAATTTTTTCTCTTAGATTTAAATTAGATTTGAGATTCTTCAGATATGATCTTATTTATCTAATAAAATAAAATAAAAATAAATTAAATCTAATTTAATTGTATCTATATTTTGGATAATCAAATTATCCTGTGATGATCCCGATGTTTGCTTGAGGTTCTGAATATAGCCACGCAAGCGCCTGGTCTCTATCGGTATTCATTTGAATAGGATCTAGAGATCTTCTCCTTCTCAATCTATGCTCCAACAATCAGATCTGAATTTGATCTTGAAGATATTCAAAATAGCTTTTGAAGATCAGCTGTTGTCTCTTGCATCAGTGCTACCTTCTTCCTTTTCTATCGCTTTTCTCTTGCTTGGATCGCACCAAACTCGAGCCCAAGAACTCTTGGATGTGGATAAGAGAGAGAGGACCTAAAGGTGGCATGGAGATGGAGGGAGAGAAGCTTTGTAGCATGGGCAAAGGGTAGAAGCTCTCAATTCTAGGCATAGACAGGGTTTATATAGACCCTGCTGCGCCAAACAATGCCACATTATCCCGACTAATCATGGCTCTTTATGCAATCAGATCTAAATCTGATTGATGGGATGATATCATTTGATCCAATCAGATTAGAGTTTCTCACCTCCTTAGGTGGTGCCAAGACTGGTCAAACAGGACTCCTTGGCGCCACCTAAGTTGAAATCATGAAGCAATCTAGAGTCCCATCTATATGGGACTCTAGGCGTGATCCTCCCCTCCCTTTCTACTTTTTAGTAGGGGGACAAAGCCCCATGTTCTCTCCTATGGATGCATGACACATGGGCAGAGTCTAAGTGTCAAAGGTCAACATTTGACCAAAGTCCAAAGACAAGATTTAGTAGGTGATGAAAAATGGCAGGTGTTGTCTCAAATTTATCTCATAAATTAAGATAACTCTTTTCTGACCTGGACAAGCTCTTGTCAGATCAAGTAAAGGTTTCTGAGTGAGCCCAAATACATTTGGCTCAGTTGAGATAAGCTTTAATGATTGTTGAAGGAGAACATTAGGCTCAATCGTGTGCTAGCATGATTTTCTTTGAACCTAATTGAATCTTATTCAAATCAATTGAACTGGATTAGTCCAATTGATGATATCCAGATCCAAACCCTTATTTGTATGATCCAATTAGGTTCATTTCTGTATGATAATGGGATATATCATGATCTCTATCATCGATATTATCAAAACACCTTTCGATAGATCAGAACTTTTCTGATTCAGACAACTAGTATGATCGATCATCCAAATCATTCTAATTGCTTCCAAAATCCACCAGTGACACCTAGCAGCATATGGTGTCAACCCATCAGAACTAAAAATAAACCTCTCAGTGCAGTTATCTGTGTGATTAAGTTTCTCTATCTTGAGCTCCGATTGGATTAGGATTAAGGTGATCTCGTCAAACCCTAATTTCCATCATATGAATTAATCATTCGATTCAAGTCCAATGTGAAAACCCTAATAGAAACTCTTTCTATTATTTTACTATGCCATGGCCATGGGCTTATCAACTTGATTCTCATGATCATATATGATTGCTCCTCATCTACCGAGGTAGATAGATCTCCTATCGATGAAATCTAATTCCTATAATGAACATGCTATAGCCAACATACACCTCAGGATTTCGAATGGTTAGGAGATCGAGTTATGGTGTAGTCATATTATGACACCCTCAAGGTAAACTACCGATGCACCTCAGATTAAAGAATCAAACACACCACTGCAGCTTCGAGCCAATTATCGATGAGAAGGTAGACTTCCTTATGACTGCTCGAGGTGGTCATGCTCAGTGCCCTCGTTCTCTAATGAGTATCTATATTTTCACTCCGATGTCTCTACATCATAGACTCAAGACTCATCTATCCTAAAGAAGCGATCGTACACCAACCTTTCGGATTAATCACTATTCTCATGATGATCCTATGGTCGAAAGCATTTTATGAGTTAATAATGAAAATTCATGTCTTAAATTTTCAACTCTTGAAAGTATGAACCATCATCACTATTAACTCAAGGGATGTATCACAGATACTTTCAAATATACATTATGATAGAAAATAATCTATTTTATTATTTATAGTTAAAATTATAATTTTGCCCTTAGATGTGTATTACAAGTGTCAACTAATTCTGGCTTCTAGGGCACACATATCTAATAATTTTTGAACATGATCTCTAATGAAATAACGTCTAATTTTAATGTGTTAGGTTCTTGAATGTTGAACAAGATTTTTTGTTAGATTTATGGCACTAGTCTTATCACATTTAATAAGTATCTTGTTTTGCTTAATTCCAAAGTCTTCGAGTTATTGTTTGAACCAAAGTATTTGAGCACAACAACTCCCTACAGCAATATATTCGGCCTCGACCATTGACAGTGCTACAGAGTTTTGCTTTTTGCTATACCAAGAGATCAAGTTCAACCTTAGAAATTGACAAGTGCCACTAGTACTCTTTATATCAATTTTACATCCTCCATAGTCTGCATCAGTGTATCCAATCAATTCAATGGAAGATTATTTTGAGTACCAAAGACCTATGTTGTGTGTGTAGATCAAAAATCTAAAAATTCTTTTAACAGCTAATAAGTGTGATTCTTTAGGATTAGATTGAAATCTAGTACACATACATACACTAAATAATATATTAGGCCTACTTGCAATTAAGTAAAGTAAGGATCCTATCATACCTCTGTAGAGCTTTTCATTTACATTCTTACCACTCTCATCTTTGTCAAGTTTGCAAGAAGGGCTCATGGGTGTGCCAATTTTCTTTCCATTTTTCATGCCAAACTTCTTGAGCATCTCCTTGATATACTTTATTTGGCTAATGAAAATGTCTTCGACTTATAGTCTAAGGAAAAAATTCAGGTCCCCCCATCATGCTCATTTTAAATTCACTCTGCATCAACTTAGCAAACTCTTGGCAAAGAATTTCATCAGTAGCTTCGAATATGGTGTCATCCACATATATTTGAACTATAAGAAGGTCATTATTTTTCTTTTTCAAAAATAGTATGGTGTCTACATTTTCTCTGATAAAATTATTTTGTAATAAGAATTTGCTCAATCTCTCATACCAAACTCTAGGTGCTTGTTTAAGTCCATAGAGTGCTTTATTTAACTTATATACATGATTGAAAAGTGAGTGATTTTTAAATCCAGATGGTTGTTCTACAAATACTTCTTCGGCAATATAACTATTTAAAAAGATGCTTTTCACATCCATTTAAAATAATTTAAAATTCATATAGTAGGCAAAAGTAAGTAACAATCTTATAGCCTCTAATCTTGCTATAGGTGCATATGTTTCATCAAAGTCAATTCTTTGTTCTTGATTATATCCTTTAGCAACTAATCTAGCTTTATTTTTTACAACATTACCATGTTCATCTAATTTGTTCCTAAATACCCATTTTGTACCAATTATAGGATGATTTATGGGTATGTTTACAAGAGTCCATACATTGTTTCTTTCAAATTGGTTTAGTTCATCTTGCATGGCTAGCATTCAATTAGAGTCTTGTTTAGCTTCTTCTATGTTTCTAGGTTTTATGTGAGAAACAAATACAAGATAATCAAATGTATCCTTAAAAGAGGATCTATTCTTACCCCTTGTGAGGGATCACCTAAAATCAATTTCTTTGGATGATTATGTGCATACCTCCACTTCTTGGGTAGATCTCTATGATCATTAGATGCTTCAATTTCAACATTCTTATCTTGTTCAATGATTGTTGTAGAGTTATCTTTATCACGAATGATGTTGTCCCTTAAGTTTAGTTCCTTCATTCCATCTTCAAGAATTCCTGTATCATCATTAAAAATATCTTCTTTTCTCAAAAAGAATGATTGTTAGCTTCATCAAAAATGATATGTATTGAATCTTCAACAACTAAAGATTGTTTGTTGAAGACTCTATATGCTTTGCTAGATATAGAGTATCCAAGGAATGTACCTTCATCTGCTTTAGCATCAAATTTGCCTAGATTATCTTTACCATTGTTATGAATAAAATATTTGCAACCAAAAATATGAAAGCTCATAGGGGGTTTTCTTTAAAATCGGACGAATAAAAACTCTATTTAGGATGTAACATGCTGTGTTAATGGATTTAGCCCAAAAGTATTTGGGTAGATTCCCTTCACATAATATGGTATGGGTCATATCAACTAAGGTTCTATTCTTTCTTTCAATAACTCCATTTTGTTGAGGGGTTCTAGGTGCTGAAAAATTATGTTCTATGCCATGTTCATTGCAAAATTCTTCAAAGTATTTATTTTCAAATTCTATACCATGATCACTATGGATACATACCATAGTAGAGTTCTTTTCATTTGTTATTTTCTTGTAAAATTTTGAAAACAATAAAAATGCTTCATCTTCGTGAGCTAAAAATAGAATCCAAGTGAAACGAGAATAATCATCAACAATTACTAGACCATACTTCTTTCCTCCTAGGCTTGTGGTCCTAGTAGGTCCAAACAAATCCATATGAATTAATTCAAGAGGCCTAAAAATTGAAACTACATTTTTGGATTTGAAACTCCCCCTAGTTTATTTTTCAAATTGACAAGCATCACAAACATGATCAATTTGAAAATTTAGTTTTGGTAGCCCCTTAACTAAGTCTTTATTATGCAATTTATAAAGAGTATGCATGCTAGCATGACCTAATCTTCGGTGCCAAAGACAACTAGTTTCTTTTAGATTAGCATTCATTGCAACTAGGCATTGACCACTTTTCATGGCAATTTCATCAAGATTCATCATGTAGATATTCCCATGCCTAAATCCAATGAATTTTAAACTATCATCCAAGGAACTAGATACTTTGCACAAAGAAGATTCAAATGAGACTTTAAAACCTCTATCACATAGTTGACTAATACTAAGCAAGTTATGTTTTAAATTATCAACTAATAATATATTATCTATAAAGATTGAAGGAGTAATATGAATTTTACCATAACCAATTATTTCACCTTTGCCATTATTGCCAAAGGTGACTACTCCTCCTTCCTTTCTTTCTAGGATGATGAATTATTGCTTCTCACCCGACATATGCCTTGAGTAGCCGTTGTCTAAATACTAATTTCATTTTGATCCTTGGACTGCAAGGCATTCCTGCATAAATAATCAAGTGATAGTTTTAGGTACCCAAGTCTTCTTGGGTCCTTTAGGGTTAGTAGACATGGTTCCTTTTGGAACCCAAATATTTTTAACATGCTTTTTATTAACTCTTCTAGTATTGCATTCAAAAGCCTTATGTCCTACCTTTTTGCATTTAAAGCAAATGGTATGAGAAGTGCTATTAGTGATGGGTGCAGTGAAGAAATTTTTTAGAAACTTGATTTTATCTTTGGGTTTATATCCTAGTCTGGCCTTATCATAAACTTCTCTTTGACTATTTAAAATTATTTATAATTTTTTAGAACTACAAGTAAATTTATCAACTAAAGGCTTTAATTTATTCAATTCATCCTTTAGGATTTTGTTTTCTTCTTTTAACTTATTGTGGCTACTAATTACCTCTTCCTTTTTTTTCAAGAGTATTTAAGTCATTTTCTTAAGATTTCTATTTTTTGAGCTTATCTTTTGAAATCTTTTATCAAATCATAAAATGTATTTTAAAGCTCATCAAAGGTAAAATCTGAATCAAAAGTGGAGCATACCTCATCATCTTGTGACATGAAACACAAGTTTGCTTCATTTTGATTTTCTTCCTCTATGCTTGACTCATCGCTGTCGCTCAAAGTTGCTAACATGGCTTTCTTTTTTATTCTTTTTGGCCCCTTCTTCAACAGAAAACATTCAGCCCTAAATGTATTGGCTTCTTGCATTCATAGCAAGTGGGCTGATCTCTCTTTTTTTCTTTTTCTTTCTCCCTGCTAGCTTCTCCTCTAATGAAGTTTCTCTTCTTGAATCCTTATCTTCTTCTTTCCATAAATTTCTTGAATTTTTTGATCACCAAGGCCATGTCTTCATCATTTTTCTCACTGGTGGATAGATCATCTTCTTCTTCATCAGTCATGGATTTCAGAGCTATTGTTTTCTTCTTCTTCTTGTCTTCCTCATTGTGTCGACTCATGGCTAGCTCATGTGTCATCAAGAATCTAATGAGCTCCTCTAGTGGCAGTGTGTTCAGATCCTTTGCCTCTTAGATGGCTGATACTTTAGCTTCCCATGACCTAGGCAAAGATCTGAGGATCTTTCTCACCAATTCACTATTTGTGTAAATTTTACCTAAGCTTTTTAAACCATTTATAATATCAATGAATCTTGTGTACATGCTAGTGATAGATTCAGTAGGGTCAATTTTAAATAACTCATATTGGTGAACTAACATATTAATTTTAGTTTCTTTTACTTGATTTATCCCTTGATGTGTGACCTCAAGTCTATCCCAAATTTTCTTTATAGAATTGCAAGTGAAGATTCGGTTAAACTCGTTAGCATCAAGGGCATAATAGAGTATATTCATTATCTTGGCATTTAATTGGATAAGTTTCTTATCCGTTTCATCCCAATCCTTCTCCGACTTAGGAGAGGATGTGCCATTGACAATGATTGTAGGTGTGTGTGGGCCATTGACAATGACACTCCATATGTCATAGTCAAGGGCTTGAATGAAAATACGCATGCAAGCTTTCCAATAGGTATAGTTGGAAGCTTTTCAATAGATATAGTTGGACCCATTGAAAAGAGGTGGCCTATTTATGGATTGCCCTTCGGCAAGTGAACCTCCTAGTTGGGTTGACATAATCTTTATCTCTAGTTGATAAGATTAACAATTAGAAGAGAACCAAGGCTTTGATACCAATTATTTCTCAGATAGACAACCAAAGAGGGGGGGGCGGGGGTGAATTGGGTTTTCAAAAATTAAAATAGATATGTGTAGTGCTAAATGATTAAAACCTAAGTGAATCAAATGTAAGAGTAAATAGAAGATATAATTAAGAGCACACACACAAACAAAAAAAATTTATAATGGTTCAATGCTCTTCCAGCACCTACGTCCACTTTCTAAGCACACTCTTGGAAATTTCACTATAATCCCATAAGATTACAGTCGAATAGTTTTTTTGGACTCACTATCTAAAAACTCAGTTGATTTTTTCCTAGGTTCACCCACCACAACCCTTATAAGAATCAGATGAATCAATCTGAATAAACAGAGAAGAGAAAAAGCCCCAAAACCCAAGTTTTAGCCCCTACTGAAACCAAGTACATGGAAAGAGGAAAAAAATTTTACAACTCAAAATGCCCCTTTGAATGAGCAAAAAAGTTATCCTTGTAGTTCATTGAAAGCCTCTTTAAATGTGTGGAGTTAATGCACTTAAGGATTCTTCAAAGCTTGAGAGAACAGATTGATTGGAGATTGGATATTTGTTCAAGAATAGAGCGTGCTTTTCTTTCTCTTATTTTTCTTTTCTTTCAAAAAATAATCTTTCTTTCTTTTATATCTTCAGCATTTTTTTTTGGTGATGATTGGAGTTCAGAAAAAGCAAAATCTGATCATTGGAGAGCAGCAACTAGCCATTGGAATGAAAAAAATTTGACCTGGAATGCCTCATCAAAAAGCTGTCATCGTGTCTTGAGACCTCTCAATTTGTTTCGAGATGTCTCACTAGGTTACAAGGCTTCTCGAGTTGATCAGGAGAGCTCTTGTCTTCAGTCACATGAAAAATCATCTTTCTAGAAAAAATGGCTCGCCTGAGATCGAGATGTCTTGCTGGAACTATGAGATCTCTTAGGAATCTTACGAGATCTCTCGCTCTCAGAGCACAAAAATTAAGTTTCTATTATCTGAGATCGAGACATCTCGAGTTCACTTGAGACTTCTCAAAATCGAGCTAGAACTGCATTTGCTGCATGCCAGTCCACTCAAGAGCTCTCAAAAAAAATTTGAGACATCTCGAAGACTGCTCCAAGGTAATTTTAGGGGATTTAAATTTCATTTAATTTTTATTTTATGTCTTTCTCATTTTGGTCAAAGAGCTCTCTTTCTTCTGATATTGAAATACTTAAAATAAAATATATTAGTAATCACTTGCTTTAATATTTGGTCATCATCAAAATCACTTAGGGGGTCAACAGAATGGTGTATAGATAGTCGATCGCTTCTGCTATCTATGGCTACTGACAAAATGCACTGCTAGAGATCGGCTTTGCTTGTCAAAAGAATGAATTGAGCCAGGATTCAGCTTTGAGTACCATTGTTGGGCTACCCCCTTGAGAGTAGTGAGAAACGCTCGGTAGAGAGTAGTATCTGATGCTCCTTGAAAGAGCAAAGCTGCCTTGAAAGTTTCAATGTGATCGATGGGATCAGCAGTCCCATCGTAGGTCTTGAGTTGAGGCAGCTTGAATCTAGGGGGCGGCAATTTTCATAGGATCCTCTCATCGAATGGAGGCTTGCCGCTAAGACCGTCAAAAGGTTAAGAAGAGGAGGCCTTACTCAGAGCTTCAAATTTCTTATCGAACTCCCAAAGCTTTCTTTCGATCATCAAATCCCGATCGGTGAGGGCCTCGGATTATTGGAGAGAATGGTGGCCAGGAGTAGAACCGTGCCCTGATTGTGGGCTAAGAGATCGTGAATGGGATCGACCCCGCCTAGAACTTTATGGAGGTGACAGTGTGGGTGTGACTTGTCGAAAGGATGTCGATGGCTGGATCAGCACCGCTGCTGGTGGCACGAGTGAGACCGTCAGAGGCATTGATGCATGCTAATTTATAGCTATGGCAAGTGCACCAGTCGATCAAGTAACAAAGTGAATGAGTAGAGTATCATCCCTAGAGGATTGGAAAACAAGTACTGAAAAGCTCTTTCCTATGCTTTATTTAGAAGACTGATTTATGAGAATAAGAAATTAAAGAACAAAAATAAAGAAATAATTAAAAATTTTAAGGAAATAGAAAGAGTGTAATTATTAAGATTTTAAACTTAAGAGCAATGTGTTACTAAGACAATCGGTTCACCAACACAGTCAATACAATATTTAGGTTATTAGATTAATTTTATTTCATATGACGGTAGAGTCTCCTAATTTATTCACTACCCTTTAGTCCAGGCGTAGCAAAACTATCAATATTTATTAATTACCCTTTGGTCCAGGTGTAATTTAAATAAATATTAATGCATTAAGTTTTGTGAAACCCTCTAATTAAAATACGCTGCATCCAAAGCGCACTAAAATTCCCGCATGCATATGAATTCTAATTTGACTCATAATACAAGGTATATAATCAAGAAGCAATAACATAGATGTACTTGGTCCGTAACATCTATGTTCATCAAATCAATTAGAAGATGATCAGTAATCTAAAAGCATTAAGATCAGATTTATATACTCCTCATGAATAAAATTTAAGATTAAAAATAAATTATACTGAATATTGCATCAAAAGAGTGGCTACACCTTAGCCTAAGTAAAAAAAAATTTAGTTCATGATAACAAGTTCAAAAATAGTAAATAAAATAAAAAGTATAAAAAAATTAGACTATTTGATTGCTAAAATTGATTGTCCGTCGCTCTTGGTGTGGAGAACTTGGTGAAGAAGAAGAAGCTCCTTGATCAATATTCTGATTGTCGAAAGAAAAAAATTAAAAATTCTTTTCTTTCTCTCACAAATCTCTCTTCTCTTTCTACCTCTCTCCTCTATTTCTCTTCTTTTTTTATTTCTCTGACTCTCCTCTTTTCTACGGCAACAGTAGGTCCTCTATTTTTATAGGCTAAGAGATCGATTTTCCACCAAAATCCTCATGAAATTAGGTTTAAAACTCTTAATATAAGTCAAATTAGGATCCTGGATGATTTTGACCATTGGATGCGATCAAATGATCCAAAAATTGCTTAAAAATCTTTTAAAATTTCTCAGATCAAGTCAAAATTCATGCCAGTCGTTGGATCAATCATTGGATTGAATCTGGGCCATCAGATCGCACACAAAGAAGGCTTCTGATCTTTAGTTTAACGTTGGAACGAATCTCAGCCGTTGGATCTCGATCGAGAGCTGCGGATGCCGTTCGTCAGCGCATGTGTGTCAGCCATTCGATTAAATCTTAGTAAAAGGCGCCCGTCAAATCAAACAAAATTCTCAAATTATCCTCTGTAGACCATGCGCGTGCCCGGTGTTGCATGGATCGCCGCATTCTTCAGCCAATCGGAGTGCGCTTCTTCATATGAAATTCTCAAAATGCCCTTCAATCGGTCCATCATATGCCGCAAAAAATACTGACGTCAGCCTTGCGTCAGTGCTACATCAGCGGGTCGGTTTGCTGATGCAGTCGAATCGGACGATTTGCTGAGCCAATTTTTCTGAGCCAGTTTGAATCGGACCAATTTTTTTTTTTTTAATTTAATTTTGGGCTCGTTTGAAGTCCATTTTGCCTAAAATTTGTTTCATCTGAATCAGAAAAATAAGATCTTCATATTGATAGCCTTCTTTCCTACAAAAATTTAATAAAAATATCAATTTCTAAAGAAATAGATTAATTTATTTTATAATTTAATACTTTTATTAGTATATTTTTATCACTTATCACACCCCCCAACTTAGTCATTGCTAGTCCCTTAGCAATGTTTTATTTAATACCATGTTTCAATAAGATTATCCATCATAAAGATAAAATCTAGGACTAAAGGTCAAAAAGTTTAGAAAATACTGCTAATTAAGCATTGAGCTTCAGAAGCAAATTTTTCAGTCAATATAATTAAAAACTTTCTTAGAGTACATCAAAGATCTATAGCACTTATGTTCGTGATGACTAACTTTAGCATTTCAGTATTAAATTAAAAGAATAAAAGTATCCTCTCTTATCACCTATTTTGGATTCAATTTTCTATACATTCTCAATTTTATACTCATGAATTAAGGTAGCTTTCACACTGCCCCCTTTTTTTTTTTGCCGTGCTGAGCATCTTGGCCTTTCCTTCATTGTTTTACGTGAATTTTTACACTTGACCTAGGTGTAGAGACCTAGTTACTAGGCTTTGGGCAATCCACATATACTCTATCTTTTGTACTTTATTTTTAGGCAGGTAGCTCTTTCCTTAAATTCAAGTTTCTTTGATTAGAATGTATATTAATTATCAATTTTTAGTGATAATTGAATCCTCAGTTGGCCTTATAATCAATACCTACTTTGCCTTGTTAGTGTGCATGTGCAATTAGAAGTGCTAATAGTCTTTTAATGACCTAAGTAGGCTGCTAAAAGTTGACCAACTAATCTACTTCTTTAACTCGTTACATTCATTAGCAAATAATTCTATCTTTTATCACTTGTCCAGTCTATCTTGCTCAAGATTTTCTTCTTGACACATATATTTTTTTTTTTATCCCCTAACTTATTCTACATTGTCTTAAAGGAGAAAGAAAAATAAAGAGTGCAATAAAGGATAGGAAGGAATACACCTAATTTGGTTTAGTCTGGTTCTTTGGAGCTTTGAAATTTTGCTTGAGTTCTCATTGATTTTTCTGCAAAATTGAAAATACACACTAAAGTAGTAAAAGAGCAACCACAAATAAAAGAAAAGAAAAATGATCAAAACTAAAAAGAAAAGAAACAACCTATCTAGTAGTTCTGATTTATAGTCTTCAGCTTGACTTTCTTTGAGTTCTAAAGTGGATCAATCTGGTGCCACTTCAATTGGAATACTTTCATGTTTGGTCGAGCCCTCTTTCAATTGGACATTGCTAGCTTTTATAGTCTCAAACCTATTTTCTATAGAATTCTCATATATTGAATTATCAATAATATCAATTAGAAAATAAGTTTGATTATCATCAGGATGTTTAGTATCTTTGAAAACATTAAAAATAACTTATTCATCTTGGATTCTAAGAATTAATTTTTCTTGTTGAACATCTATTAAAGCTCCTCCAGTAGCTAAAAAGGGTCTCCCTAAAATAAGGGGTACATCATAATCTTCTTTCATATCAAGAACAATAAAATCAACAGGGAAAATAAACTTGTTTACCTTTACCAAGACATCCTCCACTATACCTCTTGGATATTTAATGGATCTTGTCAGCTAATTGAAGAGTAATAGTGGTAGGCTTTGGTTCTCCTAGACCCAGCTTCCTGAAAATAGAAAAAGGCATGAGATTAATACTTGCTCCTAAATCACATAAAACTTTATCAAAACTACAATCACCAATAATGCAGGGGATAGTAAAACTTCCTAGATCTTTTAGCTTCTATGGATAATTTATTTTGAAGTATTGCTGAGCATTCTTCATTCAAATTTATTCTCTCATGCTCCTTTAGCTTTTTCTTATTTGTTAGGATTTCTTTGAGAAACTTGGCATACCTGGGCATTTGAGTGATAGCATCTACAAAAGGAATATTAATATGTAAATTCTTTAATATTTTGAAAAAGTTAGAAAATTTTTTATCTGGATGCTGTATTTGTCTCTCTGGAAATGGTAGTGGCGGCACGTAGGGCTTCACATTTGGATCGACAAACCATATACCTGGAGACCATCCATCTGCTGGTTGTTTTGGTGACTGATGAATTTTAGTTGATGGTTCCTTATTTGTAGTTGGCTCTTCAGTCTCTTTCTTCTGATGTGGCTCCTCCAATTTTGTACCACTTCTTAGGGTGATAGCATTGACTTGCTCCCTTGGATTGGTCTCCGTGTTGCTGGGCAAGGATCCTTGAGGTCTCTCAGAGATTATCTTAGCCATTTGACCTATTTGCATCTCCAAGTTTTGAATTGCTGCTGCTTGGTCCTGCCTAAGTTTGGCTTCCAAATTTTTTATAGTTGCTTCTTGGTTTTGCATGAATTTAACCATCAGCTCTTCCATGTTGGACTTCTTTTCAGGTACTTGAAACCCTGAGGGTGGTTGTTGTGCTATATTTTGATTGCTCCATAAGAAATTTGGGGGCTACCTCCATCCTTGATTGTATGTGTTGGAGTAGGGATTGTTTTATTGCAGCCTAAAAAAATTACCAACATAATTAGCTATATCAGTTATTTTAGCAAAAGAATTACCTGTCTGGCAATTGCTCGTATCGTGTCCTCCTTCACACAGGTCACAAGTAATGCTCTGACTATGCATAGCTATTTCCTTCAAGTTATTGACTTCGGCTCTAAGGGCTGCAATTTCAGCTAGTAAGGTTGGCACGCAATCTACTCCCTGCATAGCTGCTAGTCTTTTTGGCATCATGTATTCTGTCTGCTACTGATAGCTATTTGATGCCATCTCATCGATCAGATCGAAGGCTTCTTCCTCCATTTTTCGATTAATGATTCCTCCTACTGCTGCATCAATCATAGAACGATTAGTAGGAGATAAACCATTATAAAAAATTTATGCCTGAAGCCATACGGATGGTTGATGATGTGGATATCTCCTCAGCAATTCCTTGAAATACTCCCAAGCCTCATATAGTGTCTCCATGTCCATCTGCATGAAAAAAGTGATATCGTTGCGCATCTTGGCAGTCTTGGAAGGTAGAAAGTACTTGGCTAAAAATTTTTGGGCTAGGACATTTCAAGTTGTGATAGAACCTATAGGAAGAGAATGAAGCCAACTTTTAGCTTTATCTCGTAAAGAGAAAGGAAATAACTTTAATCTAATAGCATCATCCGACACCCCATTAATTTTAAAAGTATCATAAAGTTCAAGAAAATTAGAAATATGGGCATTTGGATCATCATGCACGTGTCCACTGAATTGGATAGTTGATTGAATTATTTGGATCATCGCCGATTTTATTTTGAAGTTGTTTGCTCGTACAGGCAATCTCTTGATGCTCGAAGCTGCATCAGCTACAGATGGTGTGATGTAATCATTTAATGGACGATGTACTAGTTGAATAGCTTCATGCTATCCTTCGGTCGCCAAATCCATTCCTAGATTAATGTCGTTAGGATCTTCAGCTGCCATGTTTCTTTCTTGTTATAGTCTTCTAATGGTCCTTTTAATTTCTGGATCTAAAGATAGTAAGTTACTATGTCCAGTACGTATCATGTATTGAACAAATTTTTTTTAAAAAATAAAATAAAATAAAAATAATAATTAAAAATAAAATTTTAAAGTAAAGCTAGGATCAAAATTTTAATATTATTTTAGACACAATCTCCGGCAACGACACCAAAAACTTGATGCGTGCTAATTTATAGCTATGGCAAGTGCACTAGTCGATCAAGTAATAAAGTGAATAAGTAGAGTATCATCCTTAGAGGATTGGAAAATAAGTACTGAAAAGCTCTTTCCTATGCTTTATTTAGAAGACCGATTTATGAGAATAAGAAATTAAAGAACAAAATAAAAAATAATTAAAAATTTTAAGAAAATAGAGAGAGTGTAATTATTAGGATTTTAAACTTAAGAGCAATGTGTTACTAAGGCAATCGGTTCACCAACTCAGTCAATACAATATTCAGGTTATTAGATTAATTTTATTTCATGTGACGGTGGAGTCTCCTAATTTATTCACTATCCTTTGGTCCAGGCATAGCAAAACTATCAATATTTATTAATTATCCTTTGGATCTAGGTATAATTTAAATAAATATTAATGCATTAAGTTTTATGAAATCCTCTAATTAAAATACGCTGCATCCAAAGCGCACTAAAATTCCTACATGCATATGAATTCTAATTTGATTCATAATACAAGGTATATAATCAAGAAGCAATAACATAGATGTACTTGGTCCGTAACATCTATGTTCATCAGATCAATTAGAAGATGGTCAGTAATCTAAAAACATTAAGATCAGATTTATATACTCCTCATGAATAAAATTTAAAATTAAAAATAAATTATACTGAATATTGCATCAAAAGAGTGGCTACACCTTAGCCTTAGTAAAAAAAAATTTGGTTCATGATAACAAGTTCAGAAATAGTAAATAAAATAAAAAATATAAAAAAATTAGACTATTTGATTGCTGAAATTGATTGTCCGATGCTCTTGGTGTGGAGAACTTGGTGAAGAAGAAGAAACTCCTTGATCAATATTCTGATTGTCGGAAGAAAAAAATTGAAAATCCTTTTCTTTCTCTCACAAATCTCTCTTTTCTTTCTACCTCTCTCCTCTCTTTCTCTTCTTTTTTTTTTATTTCTCTGACTCTCCTCTTTTCTATGGCAACAGTAGGTCCTCTATTTTTATAGGCTAAGAGATCAATTTCCCACCAAAATCCTCTTGAAATTAGGTTTAGAACTCTTAATATAAGCCAAATTAGGATCCTGGATGATTCTGATTGTTGGATATCGATCAAACGGTCCAAAAATTTCTTAAAAATCCTTTAAAATATTTTAGATCAAGTCAAAATTCATGCCAGCCATTAGATCAATCACTGGATTGAATCTAGGTCATCAGATCATGCACAAAGAAGGCTTCTAATCTTTAGTTTAACATTAGGATGAATCTCAGCCGTTGGATCTCGATCGAAAGCTGTGGATGCCATTCGTCAGCGCATGCATATCAGCCATCCGATCAAATCTCAGTGAAAGGCATCCGTCGGATCAAACAAAATTTTTAAATTATCCTCTATAGACCATACGCAAGCTCAGTGTTGCATGGACCGCCGCATTCTTCAGTCAATCGGAGCGCACTTTTTTATGTGAAATTTTCGAAATGCCCTCCAATCGGTCCGTTGTGCACCACAAAAAATGCTGACGTCAGCCTTGCATCAGTGCTGCATCAGCAGGTCGGTTTGCTGATGCGGTCGAACTGGATGGTCTGCTGAGCCAATTTTTTTGAGCTGATTTGAACCGGATCAATTTTTTTTTTTTTTTTTGAAATTCAAATTTGGGCTCGTTTGATGTCCATTTTGCCTGAAATCTATTTCATCTGAACCAGAAAAATAAGATCTTCATATTGGTGGCCTTCTTTCCTACATAAGATTAATAAAAATATTAATTTCTAGAGAAATAGATTAATTTATTTTATAATTTAATACTTTTATTAGTATATTTTTACCACTTATCAGGCATCGATTGCACCATTGAGGGTAGAGCAGGAGCAATCAAATTTGGCTGCGGCACCATTGAGAAAGGTGCGATCACCATTTGGACTGCTTGGATAGCGGTCACCAAGGAGTGGACTTGCTGAAGGAGTAAGTTGAATTGGTCCATGTTGACATGGGCCGACCGGATGGGTGCAGAGACTTCCACTGTAGGGCATTGAATGTGATCATCAACCCTCAGGTTTGGTTGCTGTGAGGTGGTGGCCTCAGCGACGTTGTTGAGCTAGGATGAGGCCTTTTTTGGAGCCATTGTTATTTATTGTGGATTGGTTTGATCTTTAAAGATCGAACGACCAACTTTTCATAGAAATTATGGTAGGCTAAAAGTTTAGCCTATCCTTCCTCTAGTGCCAATCTGTTACTACTAGAAATCGTCGACTTCAAAATTGAAGGAATGGCTCCACACAGACAAGCTTGAGAACCTACAAAACAAAGTTTGGATTGGAGAATTTGGTCTCCGACGAGGATTCTCTGATGCTTAAGTCAGAAACAAGCAGGAGTTAATTTCTTTTAAGAGGAATTTCTTGCTTACTTGGATCCTCGGGGTTCATGGTATTTGTGAAAAAGTATTTACACAATGGTTACACCATTCCACTGATTTTGGGCTGCTAATCTTATCATGGCGAGATTTCTGAGAACCTTTCAAACGAAATGATGGTTGCTGGTGTGATTCAGATTTTTAATTTATCGTCGATGGTTTTGGGTGAGTTGGTGATAGCCTATTTATGACCTGATTATAGTTGTATTACGGTCAATCCATAGAAGATTTTCTTCATCTAAGGTGATTTAAAGATGATAGGTGCCAGTCGGAGCATTTTCATAAATATTGGGTCAGGTTGGCCCTCCGGTATTAGTCATCTATTAGAGAATATTATAATAATATCCTGATCCACAAGCGCTCATCAGGATAGACTGAGCTGAGGTGCCTCTGGAGTATATCAGTCGATCTGAGGTATTGTATTACCACCATAATAGTGTTACTAATAGGGGAAGCAACATAGAATACTAGGTCACTGTATTTTTATATTTGAAGTGAAAATGAAAGGTAATAAAAGAGAACACTAATATTTTTTATTCATATCTTGATCATACCAAAATGATGAAGTACAAGGGTTTATAAAGATACAATATAACTTTCCAAATATCCTTATATGAGTAACATATGACTTAGCAATTTTTCTCTACTCTTCCCTTCATAAAAAATATGAAGTTACAACACCTTTTATTAGGAGTCAAAGAATCAATCAAGCAATGCTTTTTTAACTTCCTCATACCTCTTAAAAAATGACTCCATACATCTATTTTATTAGTTATGATTCAATTCTTCTACCACACCAAAATGTAACTTATGAAATTAAGTTTAGCTATTCAATACCCCTCTCTATCCTTAAACTTAATTTTTTTCCTTCAATCACTCCAAGAAGAATCTTAAACTTGTAGAAGTGATCTGCCTTGAGAGATTTGGTGAAGATATCGGCCATCTGATCATGAGACTTAATATGTACAACTTCAATTTTTCTTTTTCACATGTTTCCACATGGAATGAAAGCGAACATCAATATACTTGCTCCTTTTATAGTAGACTGGATTCTTAGCTAAATTAATAGTAGACTTGTTATTAATATAAATCTTGTTAGCTTCATATTATAAAACTTGAATCTCCTTGAGTAGCTTTCTTAGCCAAATAGCATAAGAAACATAAGATGATACTGCCATATACGCAACTTCATAAATAAAGAGAGTAACAATTGATTGCCTCTTAGAAAATCATGTGAATATTGTATTTTCTATATAAAAATAAAATCTTGTAGTGCACTTTCTATCATCTAAATCTTCTCTCTAATCACTATTTGAATAACCAACAAGATAAAAGTTATTCAAAGATATATAAAATAAATCATGATTAATTATACCTTGGATGTAGTGGAGGATTTTTTTTTGCGACCTTCTAATTAATAAACTTTAGTTCTTGCATATAGCGGTCATTATCCCAACTCTATAAATAATATCCATCCTTATGCAAGTCAAGTATCTTAAGCTTTCAACCAAGCTCTTGTAGAAAGCAGAGTTGACCATTGTTCCTTCATTATACTTAGATAATTTAGTGCCACAATCTATTGATGTACCAATCTGCTTGCAATTTTTCATTTTAAAACTTTTAAGAACATCCTTTGCATAAGCTTCCTAAGAAAGCAAGATGCCTTCTTTGATTTATTTAACTTCAAAACCAACAAAGTAAGACATGAGCCCCATATCTATCATCTCAAACTCCTAAATCATGGTTTGCTTGAACTCTTTAAATATTTTGAGATTATTCTCTAGTGAAGATAACATCATCCACATATAAGCAAACAAGTAATGTATCTCCTATTGTAATATTTTTCATGTAAAGAGAATGCTCATAAGAACATTGAATATAGTCATTTTCTTTGAAGTAAGTATTAATGCGACTATTCCATTCTTAAGGTGCTTGTTTTAAGTCATACAGATACTTCTTTAACTTCAAGACTTTATCTTTATGCCTTTTTTTTATATATCCCATAGGTTATTTAACATATACCTCCTTACTAAGAAAGTCATTCACAAATGCTGATTTGACATTCGTATGAAAAATTTTCCAACCATTTGTATTGATAAAAAAAAAATAATGTAATAGTTTCTATTTTGACAATAAGAACAAATACCTCATTATAACCAATCTCAGCTTTTTGCTTGTACCCTTTTGCCACCAACCTTGCTTTGTACTTCTCCATTTTATCTTTTGCATTCTTCTTTGCTTCATAAACATACTTTACACCAATTGCTTTTTTGCATTCTGGAAGAGTAACTAATTGCAATATATTGTTCTTCTCTATTGCTTTGATTTCTTTATCCATGATAGTTCTCCATTCTTTGTTATGACATACTTCTTCAAACTCTAAAGGTTCACAATTAGAAAGAAGGAAAATAAGTGTTAGCTTGTCTATTACCTCATAGAGTTCTCCTAGACTTCTTATCTTTTATGGCCTTAGGCTTTTTTCTAAAGAGGATGATATTGCCAAAGGACTATGATAAGAGGATGGTGATGGTGGTAGCGAAGAATCCTTAACCTCCATTCCAAGTGCTTTCTTTTTCAGTCTCTTCTTTGATATCAATTCCAAAGAATTTAACCTCCATTCTTTGACTTCTTCCATGATTATGTTCTAATTCCAAGTGCTTTCTCCATCAAATTCTACATTCCTACTCACATATAATTTGAAAGTATTTAGATCAAACAATTTGTAGGCTTTGAATCTAGCATTATATCTAATGAAGATGTACTTTTCACTCTTATCATCAAGCTTGGTTCTCTTTTGATCTGGTATATATACATACGCTATAATTCTGAACACCTTCAAATGTGAGATACCTAGCTTTCTTCCAGTCCATGTTTCTTGTAGAGTTTTTTTTGCTTGACTTCTTATGGGGTATCTGTTCAATAGGTAGACAGCACAATCCACCACCTCAACCCATAACTCTTTAGTCAAATCCTTACTTTTCAACATACTTTGGACTATATCAAGAATAGTTCTATTCTTCTTTTGGCAAAGCAATTTTATTAGGGGGAATAATAAGCTCTTAAAAAATATCTGAAACCTTGCTCTCCACAAAAATCTTTAAAGGCTTTGAATGTGAACTTGCCATCTTGATCATATCTTATGCTTTGATGGAGTAGCTACTTTGGTTCTCTATCTATGTTTTGAAACTTTATGAAAACACCAAACATGTTAGATATTTTCTTAATTTAAAAGGTAAACCCGTGTCTTTCAAGCGTAATCATCAATGAAGGTAAGGAAATTATGATGCTTAACTAAAGAAGAAGGCATGATATAAGTCCACACATACCGGTATGGACAAGTTTAAGTAACCTCTTTGCACGATAAGATGCCTCCTTTGGAAAGCTCCTCTTTGGATATTTGCTAAGAATATAGCCTTCACTTCCAAATGATCTATATAGCATAAATCTTTTACCATCTTTATACTTGATAACAATTTCAAACCACTAACATTGAGATGTCCAAATCTCAAATGCCAAAGCCAGCTAATATCTTTCACACATGTATTTAAGTGCATGGCAACTTCATGCTTGATGTTTAGCATAAACATTCTATTTTTTGCCATCTCAATATTTAACTTGTTTCTTTTATTTCTTATAAAAAACTATAATTTTTCATATGGATATTATAGTCTTTTTCTAAGAGTTGTCCCATGCTCAAAATATTATTCGTCATATCTAGTACATAATAGATATTAGAGATAAATTGATGATTTCCATTCTTCAAGTGAAATAGGATTTTATCTTTAATTTTCTTTTGTAGGAACTTTTGATGAGTCTCCAAAAATAACTTGACCACCGACTATTTCATCTAACTCCATGAACATATTTCTTTTTTCAGACGTATGGCTAGCTACACTGATGTTTAGGAACTATATATCTTGCTCGTTAGACTCATCCTCATCATATGCTAGCAAAAGAAGGGGCTCTTCTTCATTTTTCTTTGTAACATAGTTTGCTTTTCTCTTTGTTGGGGGACTTTTATGCCTGCCGAAGATATGAAAATATAGACTGATTGAAGGTCTTCAGAAGGTTGAGGCCAAGGTCCTATTTTAGACCGAGCTTGAGGATTGAAGATCTTCGAAAGACTATGGCTGAGGTTCTATTTTAGGCCGAGCTTGAGCTCATCAAAAGATAAAAGCTTGGATCATAATGTAGGTTGATTGAAGATCTCGAAAGACTATGATCAAGGTCCTACTTCAGGCTGAGCTTGAGCTCATAAAAAAATAAAGGCCTGGATCATAATGTAGGTTGATTGAAGGTCTTTAGAAGACTATGATCGAGGTCCTATTTCAGACCGAGCTTAAGGATTGAAGGTCTTTGGAAGGCTATGGCCGAGGTTTTATTTTAGGCTGAACTTGAAGTTATCAAGAGGTGGAAGGCAAGATCTTCTAAAAGTTGAATTGAAGGTCATTGAAGGCTAAGGTCGAGGTCCTAATTCAGGCCAAACTTGAAAAGACTGAAGTCTTAATTGAAGAGCTGAAGTCCCCACTCTTAACTCTAGGTTGTTAGCTTATATAATTAAGAAATGGTTCTCTCCTTCCACATGCCATGAGGGGACAATACCTGACATGATTTTTGAAAATATTCTAGTGGACAAATAAAATATCTCTGACAACTCACTGCTCTCCCATGACTAATAACCCATGAGCCATCCTAACAAACTTCGAATCCTTCTGTAAAAGAAAAAAAAGAGGAATCCCAAGGTACGCAGATTCTTCTCTTTCAAATGCTCATTTTCTTTCTTCTATTGAACAAAAAACTTACTTAAGCATCGGGGGGTCCCCGTTGGAGCCAACTCTGATCGAGAACTTCTTTTGTAGGTACGATCATCTCCATTCCATTGCCGTCAGCTTGCCATCGTCGCACAACTCCAGCCAACCCGACCTCGAGATGAATTTTTGCATCAATAGATAGTGCTAGAGGAAGGATTCCTTGAGCCTATTTATGAGAAAAAATGAGCATCCAGTGAGAGAAACTGCATCTCATTGCTTCAATGCCAACGGGATTCAGCATCCATCTTCAATAGATCCTATCCTAGCTTAAATTAGGGGGCTCCAAATTAGAAAAAAATTTCAATAAAAAAGAAAAGCTCAAGCAAGGAAGGAGACGATGACAAGAATGATCTAAACTGACAAAGAGCTATAAGATCTAGATAAAAAATATAATTATATAAATTTTTTAGTCATATTATATTCCTGATTTTTCATCCATTCTCTTAAGTTCTAGATAGAATCAAACATTAGAAGGGGGATCTTCATTTGCACTCCAATATGCTGGGCAAACTAAAGGCAACCTCTAAAATCCAAAATGAAATGAAGAGACTACGGTCCTGGGAGAGATGAAAAAATGAAGTGGTATCATAAAAAATTAGAGGAGAGCGAAGAGAGGATTTCCTATGTTGGCGGTTACTTTCGCATGAACCTAATGTCATGCTTATTGCATCTTTATTTGTGACTGAGATATCATTTCTATTCATCATTCACCATAAAGTCACAGCGAATACCATAGCTCATACTCATCCTCTAAGAAAGATTAGCATAGACACCACCCATATAGTTGAAAGAAAAAATGAAATTATGCCTTGTATGTTTGGAAAGTGATATGGGATGTTTTCATCAAATCTATTTTTACCATATAAGAAAAAAATTAATTAATTAATTAATTAATAGAATGACTGTAAATAGTATTGCCTGGAATTTAAAGTCTAGCTTGAAGAACCCACATTGGACATATATCAGAAACTGGAACATGCATCATATGTTCATACATTTTTGATACTTGTAAAATTCTTTAAATTCAGCCTGGAAAATAGTAAAAAGTCAGACTCTTCAAACCATGATAACACTAGGAGTGCACTTCTATCAAGGACAGGATGTAAAATACCTTCTTAGTATATCATAATCTCATTTACTTGAGCTGATTTTGTAGCATGAATGAGGAAAATATATTTTGATAAAACATTCAATACTAACAATGTAGATTCTATCATGCATTTAAAAGACAACATCTACTTAGCTCCTACATTTTTTTATATATACTAATTCCTTATAATTGTAGATGATGTAGCATAAAAAACATCATGATTTATATTCATGATCACCTTCTAAGATCAACAAAAATATCACCACTTTGCATGCATTACTTTTAAAAAAAAAAGAAAAAAAAAAGAGAGAATGAAGGAATGATCAAATTGGTCCTTTGTTTCAATAAAAAAAAATAGAGAGCAAAGAAAGGGTGCAGGTCTTTCCCCAGCAGATTAGCATCTGGTCGACGTTCGCCACCCCCGCGCATCAGGCACGACCATCCAACCCTGCATGCGTCTACCCGATCTCCTCTCCATGGCGACCCCTTCGATCTCCCCTCCCACGCATCCAGCCAAAGTCCCCTGCTCCCGTCTTGCCTCTACAGCCGATTTCCTCCCCGTATGTCGACCTCCTCCCTCGCAATCCCAATGGCTCCAACCTCCTCCTCCCTCGTGATCCCAATGGCTCCGACCTCCTTCTCCCTTGCGATCCTAATGGCTCTGACCTCCTTCCTTGCGATCCTAGTGGCTCTGACCTCCTTCTCCCTCACGATCCTAGTGGCTCTGACCTCCTTCTCCCTTGCAATCCCTCGTGACTCCAACCTCCTCCTCTCCCATGCTCTCAGGCGCGGCCTGCAATGACTCCGATCGATCCCCTGCTGGAAATTGTGTCTAAAAGCCAATCATCAGTCTGTTGACGATTGAGCTATTTTATAATTATAATTAATTTATTAATTAAAAAATATTTTGACATCTTTTTCATCATAAGTTTACATCTTCTAATGAACTCCATCATTGTAATCAAGTCCTTAGAACTGTTTAGTTTCGATAAAGAGAGGATTTATCAATTAGTTCTTAAATTTATTTACGATCAAATGATAGACTGTTAATTAGGACAACAATGTCTATCGAGCATAGGTCGCTATATGCCATTAAATTGATTGTCCTCTTAACTAAGAAGTGTGGAGACACTAGTATGGCATACAGGTGAGATGTATGGGTACATCATCATCGAACATGACCAACTCTAGGGCATTCTATTGTCGAGAATATCTCTGATGGGATATAGGTATAAGTATCCCTTAGACCAGAGATCACCTCAGTGACTTGCAAGCAACTCATTATACTTTGGTACTGAACTAACTGAATTTCTAATTCAGCAATGCAAGACTTTTGGGCATAGTCAAGTACTTACAAAGTTAGAGTGTGATCAAGATGGAATTGACCACTCCAAGAGTTGGAGAAGAATGTATCATTGTATTTCAATATAGCAAAACCTTGGCCTGGATAATCCATCAGATGGATTTGGTATTTTGAAATACAATGTGGACAACCTGACCAGAGTTGATAATTGAACTCTGATGTATCCCACGAGCATTATGGTCAAGGGGATGAATTATATGGAAACTATATCCGTATGGATTCTAAGGATGGTGTTCTATACCTTCGACCTATCCGACTGTCGGATATCATTGCTGGATGATCACTTCAATTAGTACAAAAATTTATTTCTATACTATCGACTTAAGTTCTGGCCTATGAGGTCACACACATTAGATCTTATGATCTGATCGGATGATTGATCAATGATTAAAAATCGTTCTAGGGTTAAACAATCAATATGATTGGTGTTTAACCTTGTGCAAGTATTTCAAGAGGATCGATTAGCAATTGGATTGCTAATTGACTTAATTTGATTAAGTCAATAGGTTGAGATTAAGTTTAATTAAATATAATTTAATTAGATTTGATTTGAGCTTGATTGGATCAAGTCTAATTGATTTATTGGATAAGCCAAGTGCAAGGAAGAACTAATCCTAGTCTAATTAGGACTCGGATTAATCTAATTTTCTAATTTGATTAGGAAATAAATTAGAATTAAATTTAATTAAATCTAATTTAATTAAGATTTTAAATAAGTTAGAGCCTTATTTAATTGGATTGGTTTAATCTTAATTTTATTTGATTAAAAGATCTTGTTTGACCAAGTCAAAATAGGAGTCCTAGTGTGACTAGGACTCCCTATCACTTGCACCACTTAATCCTCATGCCCCATGCCCTTTTTGTTTTATTTCTTATATAAAAATTCTGCACTCCCATGGCTTCTCATGCACTCTTTCTCTCCTTCTTTTCTCATAAGGCAATTTGTTAGAAGATCAAGTCAAAAGAGGAGTTAGTTTTGCTTAGGATTCTATGAGATAGAATCTTTGTTGACCAAAATACCTTCTCTTGAGTGCCATACTCTCTTTTAATTAATTATTCTTTTATTTCATGAAAATAATCTTCTTTTTTATGCATCCTCTCTTGCTGTTCCACACCAATAATTATGGAGAAGGCGCCCAAGAGTTGGGCATCCCAACAACTTTCCATGTTTGGACATTCCTAGTTTAGAATTTTGAACTAACTTAGACTCTTCTTTTTCTCTATTTATTGGATAAATTTTGTTCTAAATTTTTTATAGAATATAGAGCTTTGGGAGAGGTTTGGAGTTTGCAAAAATCAGAGGAAGAGGGTCCTTGGGCATGGGGGTTCCATAGGCACCAAACTAGGTGTCTAGGTGAGAGAAAAGAGAAGAAAAAGAGGGTCCTCTTCTAGGGCTGTTTTATTTTCAATCTCTCTTCTTTTTTGAATTTTTTCTGAGAAAGTCTCACATTAGTAAGCTCTCATCTTTCTTCTCATATTTTAGAGAGTCCAAATTTTAAAGAAGGGAGTATTGGATCGACCATTGAAGAAGGATCATTACAGTATTAACATGCTGTGCTGATTTTCTGCATCGAACTTCAGATCAAAGATTGTAGGCTCGTGTGGACGACTCCTAGAGGCCGGACATGTGTGTAGATTGTGACTTCATCCTTAAGCCTAAATCAGTAAGTTAGAATATCTAACTTGCTCAGGTAATAGATATGATCTATAAACTTCATACCTGCACTTGATGTAGTGTAGATCTTGGTTGATTTGATCAATCTTTTACTTTCTTATTTGATTTTAATTTTTGATTTAATATCATGTATTGATTATGTAATAGATCTAAGATCTAGATATTTATATATTTATTTAAATAAATATTTAATTTATTTAAATCTTTCACTGTAAGATCTTGAAAAAGCTTTCAAGATCTACCTGTAAAATTCAAGATCTGGTTCCTTCAACTGGTATCGAAGCCTAGGTTCTTATTATATAATTTTTATGCATGTCTAGATTATTTCTTAAATTAGATCTAATTTATAATCTAATTATTAAATTTAAAATTAAAAAAAAATATTTTAGATTGCATGGACTGCCATAAGATTGTCTTGCTGTAAGGTTTACCCCTTACAGTGAATAGGTTATCCTAGTACATGCTGATCTAAAATATTGATCATAAAATTTTAGATTAGATCTAAGAAATTTTATGATCTGATTAAAAATATTTTAATCTAATTTCAATCATCATAAATGTTTTAGATTTGATCTAGGAAGATTTATGATTGATTATTATTGAAATTATTTCAATTACATGAACCTGTTTAGATTAGATCTAAAATAGTTCTATATTTTTTTTTACTTGCATATTAATTATGAATCAAACATGCAACTTGGTTGATAGAACCATGTTATAAAAATATTTTACAAATATGAAAATTATTTTTGAAAAGTCGAACCCTAATCCTCAGCCCAAAACTTAATTGAGAATTAAGAAGTTGATTGATTAGGATCTAGGATTGTGAATTGAAGATCCTAAGACACAAATCATAACCCATTAGATTTAATAAATAGTGGAGATTAGGTACATTAATTGGGTTAGACCTAGTGTTAGATTAAAGAATGGACTTAATTAGAGAGTTGACTAAATATAATCAATTATTGTCTTAGATTAGGTTAAGAATTCTCTAGATCAATTACAATAGTTGTAGTTGGTCAAGTCCATGTCTTTAACAAGATCCAAGATGGACTTGATTCTTGGCTACGTGATCTAGCACGATCTGTTAGGTTGATCTAATTGAAACTAATTAAACCAGTTGGTGTCTAAGGTAAACTAGACCAGTGATTTTTAATTGACAGCCCGCTTATCTGGCTATTTCTGATGGTGTCTAAGGCAAGCCTAATAGATCCTTCCATTGATCGAACTTACCTAGCCTCTTGGTGAGATTATGTTTTGATCGGATCACTTGATTATTTGAGCTAATCTATGTCAGCTAGGTAAATTAGTTTGATTGATTTAGGTGCTCTTAGACCAATCTATTAATGGTCTTCCTTAAGCTGACTTGGTAAAGTTAGTGGAAGGATCATGACAAGCTGGTTAATCTGACCTACTTCTATAAATGAATGCTCTAAAATTATTAGATCCCTAAAATGAGATAGTTATATGATAACTGGATCATAGCCTTCCATTAAAGTGGATGATAATGGTCCATCAGTTAGATAATCATTGGAGGCCCGAAGGTCTGGTGCTTATCGGTTGATGGAATTATCATTCATTATATGATCTCTTGGATACATCTTTCTAAATGATGGTCAGGTAGGCCAACCAAAGTTGGGCTTGATCATTTACTGATTGGATAGACTAAGTATGGTCATGTTAATGGTTGGACCTAATTGGACCCTTTTCTGAGAAGGCCAAAGCCAACTGATTAGGGCCTGAAGCAAAATTTAATTATTAAAAATTATTTTAAGAAATAATTGATTATGAATCTATCCTTAGATGTACATGGGTGGGCCAACCAAAGTTGGGCTTGTGTACAGTCTATGTAGATTCTAGTATCCACTAAAAAATTAGGATAATTCTTCGAATTAGAGGCAAAGCTATCAATTCAAATAAAATAGTGGAAGAAACCTTTTTATTAAAGTCCAAATCTTTAAATTTAATGAATAAATTATTAATTAGATTTTGGTTTTTTTGTGTGCAGACATGGCCACTTTTCTATCGCTTCGATCATTATTGGACAATGATAAGTTGGTGGGACCCAATTTTGATAGCTGGTACCAAAAGTTGAAGATTGTCTTGAAGCATGAATGGATCCTATATGTGCTGATGGATCTTGCACCTAAGGAGCCAACTGCCAATGCATGTAGAACAGTCAAAGATACTTATCAGAAGTGGCTCAGTGATCAAACCATGGTGCACTGCATTATGCTGGCTGCGATGAGCGACGAGTTCAATCGCAAGTTTGAGATAGCTCAGCCAAATAAAATGCTTCAAGTGTTGGAGGATTCTTTTGGCACACCTGATGACATTGAGAGGCACAAGACTAGTTGTGCCATCTTCAATGCCAGAATGCGGGATGGTGCTTCTATCACTGATCATTTATTGTATATAATTGAGCTGATAGAGTGCTTAAGCAAGCTCGGCTTTTTCTTGCACAAACAACTTGGGAAAGATGCAATACTAAACTCGCTGCCTAAGTCTTATCTCCCATTCCTTACACATTATAGAATGTCAAAGCCTGAAGTGGACTACCATGGGTTACTGGGGTTACTTCAGAACTTTGAGAAGGATCACCAACTCTATAAGGAGTCGGTGAACTTAGTAGGAGGTTTGTCTTCTCATTTTCGATCCTTTAGGAAAGGGAAGAAGAACAAGAAGAAGAAAGCCAAGAAGGTGCATGTTCATGCTAGTACACTTGTACAGGCTCAGACCCCAAAGACCAAGCTCAATAAGAGTCAAGTTGAATGCTTTTTTTGCAAGAAGTAGGGGCATTGAAAGAGAAACTATCCTCAGTACATTGCCTCCCTGGATCCGAATAGGCAGAGAAAGAAGCAAGCTATTGCTAGGCAAGGTATTTATATGATAACTCCTTATAATTTCTATATTTATGATATTACCGACTGGGTATTGGATACCAGTAGCCCTTACCATATTTGCAATTCGTTGCAGGGATTGCAGGTCAATAGAAGATTCAAGCAAGGCGAGAGATTTTTGAACGTTGGAGATGGAAGACCTGTTCCAGTTCTAGCTTTAGAAATTTTAAAACTTGTATTTGAATCTCATACCGTTGTTTTTAGTGATTATCATTTCTATCCTAGTTTCTTTTTAAATATCATTTCTGTAGGCCATTTGGCCATAAACAATTATGAAATTTTAATAAAGAAATGAGTTTGTAATGTCATTGTGAATAGTGTTACTGCTTTCTATGGACAATTGAACAATGGTATATATATATTATCACAATTTGTTAATGTAGTCTATTCTACTGGCAAGCACCCTAGATTAGATAGTGTATCAGATATCTATTTATGGCACTATAGGCTAGGTCATATAAACAAGAATAGGATAAACATGTTGACTCAGGAGGAAATCCTCAAAGTTAATGATTATGAATTACTTCCAACCAATGAGTCCTGTCTTCTTGATAAAATGATCAAGTCACCTTTCACTGAAAAAGGTGAGAGAGCTAATGAGCTCTTAGGTCTAGTACATATTGATGTATGTGGACTACAAAGCATAAGTGCTAGAGGTGGATATGTCTACTTTATCACTTTCATAGATGATCTATCCAGATATGGATATGTCTATCTGATGAAACATAAGTCAGATTCTTTTGAAATGTTCAAACAATTCTAAAGTGAAGTAGAAAAACAAACTGAAAAGAGTATTAAAATTCTTCAATCTGACCGAGGAGGAGAATATCTTTCTGATTAGTTTCTTACATATCTAAGGGAAAATAAAATTCTCTCCTAATGAACTCCTCTTGGAATACCACAGCATAATGGCGTATCTGAAAGGAGAAATCAAACTTTGTTAGACATGGTCCGATCCATAATGGGATTTGCCCACTTGTCGATATCCTTCTGGGGATATGCACTTGAATTGACTTGTTATCTATTAAATAGGATTTCAAGTAAGTCTGTAGTTAAAACCCCATATGAGATATGGATAGAGCATAAGCCAGCACTTTCACACCATAGGGTTTGGAGGTGCCCGGCTTATATATAACGGTTAGTTATAGATAAACTTGGACCTAGGTTTGACAAGTGTGCATTCATAGGATACCCAAAAGAGACCAAAAGATACTATTTCTACCATGCTGATGAACAAAAGGTGTTCGTCAGCCTTAGGGCAATTTTTTTGGAAAAGAAGTTCCTTAGTGAAGGAACTATTGCCTCTAAGGTTGAACTTGATGAAGTTCAATAGGTAGAAAGTCCAACATAGAATTATGAACCTAAGTCCGATTTGATCAGATCAAATCTGAAGCCTAGTGAACCTGCACCATTAAGGCGATCTGGTAGAGTACCGCACCATTCGGATAGATACTATGGATTCTTGGTCCAGAATGGTGATCCCATTGAACTCGATGAGAACGATGAGGATCCGATCACTTATATGGATGCAATGTGAAGACCCAACTTAGAGAAATGACTATAAGCCATAAGATCCGAAATGGATTCCATGAAGGTTAATGATGTATGGACATTAGTTGACCCACCTGAAGGGGTTAAACCCATTGGGTGTAAATGGATCTTTAAAAGGAAGAGGGGCATAGATAGGAAGGTGGAGATCAGTAAAGCCCATCTGGTTGCCAAGGGGTATCATCAATATTATGGTATTGACTATGATGAGACATTCTCTCCTATGGCAATGCTTAAGTTCATTCAGATCATGCTTGCCATTGCTGTCCATCTGGACTATGAGATTTGGCAGATGGATGTGAAGACAGTTTTCCTAAATGGAGAGCTGACTGAAGAGGTGTATATGATATAACCTGAAGGGTTCACATCCATAGATGAATCCAAGGTATGCAAGCTTCAGAGATTCATTTATGGATTGAAGTAGGCATCTCAGAGTTGAAACATGCATTTTGATAAAGTGATCAAAATATATGGCTTCGTTAAGAATGGAGAAAAATCCTGTATTTATAAATAAGCAAATGGTCCAACAGTGGTATTCCTTATTTTGTACATGAATGATATTCTCTTAATCGAAAATGACATCCTCGCACTACAAGAAATAAAAGTATGATTGTCATCACAGTTCTCCATGAAGGATTTGGATGAAGCATCCTACATCCTAGGGATGAAGATCTATAGGAATAGATCTAAAAGGATGCTTGGTATTTCCCAGTCCACGTATATAGAAACTATGCTGAAGAGGTTCAGCATGGAGAATTCCAAAAAGGGTTATCTCCCGATAGACTAAGAAATTTCTCTCTCTAAGAAGGATTATCTGATAACTCCTAGAGAGAGAGAGCATATGAGTAGAATCCCATATGCTTCGACAGTGCGGTCTATTATATATGCAATGACATGTACGAGACTAGACGTGGCATACTCACTAGGAGTGATGAGTAGATACCAGTCTGATCCTAAAGAAAATCATTAGAAGATGGTTAAAATCATCCTTAATTATTTGAGAAATACTAAGAACCAATGGTTGATTTATGGTGAGTCAGATCTGAAGCTTGTGGAATTTACAGACTTTAGCTTTCAATCTAACCATGATGACAGTAAAAGTGTATCGAGGTATATCTTTACTCTAAATGGTGGAGCCATCTATTGAAAAAGTTTCAAGTAGCATACAGCGACTGACTCTATTTGCGAAGTAGAGTACATGACAACATTAGATGCAACAAAGAAAGCTATGCAGCTTAGAACTTAGAAAGTTCATCACCAAGCTCGGAGTAGCATTCTCCATTGATGGTCCAATCCTGCTCTACTGCGACAATACTGGCGCCATAGCTCAAGCAAAGGAATCGAAGGCACACCAGTGGACAAAGTGAAGGGAAATCCTGATTTCTCGGTCCAGGTTCGTTCAGATCTGATTAGATCAAGAGATATATTTCAAAAATTTTCTCTTGATCTTAATCAGATCTTGATAAATTTTAGATCTAATTCTTATTATTTTAATAAATAAAATAAAATAAGATAAATTAAATCAAATTCAATTTATCTGATTTGGGTAATCCTATTACCCTGTAGATGATCCTGATTGCAGCGGAAGGTTCTGGATCTTAGCCACGCAAGCGCCTGGCCTCTACCGGTATCCACTCGGGTTGGATCTGGAGATCCTCTTCTTCTCTATCACACCTCCAAAAATCAGATCTGGATCTGATCTGGAGGATCTTCAAAACTCTTTTGAAGATCTGCAGTCGTCCTTTTGCAGCAGCGCAGCCTTCTTGCTTTTGATCGCCTTTCCTTGATCTGAATCGCACCAAACTAAGTCCAAAACACTTTTGGACGTGGAGAGCAAGGGGAGAAGAGAGTATGGCATGGAGAAGGAGGGGAGAGGCAGCCTTGGACGTGGGAAATCTCTTTCAATAAGACTTAGGATTAGGGTTGGGCGCAGGGTCTTATTTATAGACCTCTTGTGATCCAACTCCTCTTCCTCTCAACCAATCACAACCCTTTGTGAAATCAGATCTAAATCTGATTGGTTGAAAAAGAGACCCCTGGATTCCTCCTTAGAGGGCGCCTAAGACCAGTCAAACTGGATTCTTAGTAGAACTCTGATTGGAATCCAAAAGGGAGGTGGAGTCCTTGTCCAACAAGGACTCCTAGGCGCCTCCTACTTGGGCTCACGCCACCCTTGGCGTGCGCCCTTCTCCTTGCCAGGTTCTGGCAGGGGGACAAGCCCCCACCAGCTCTCCAATAGGTGCATGACATGTGGTCAAAAGTCAAAGGGTGAATGGTCAACGTTTGACCAGTCAAAGGTAGACTTTTGACCAAAGTCAAAGAACAAGAAATGGCAGGTGACCAAAAATGGCAGGTAATGTCTTACAAATAAGACAACCTATTCTGACTTGGACAACCTCCAGTCAGACCATATGAAGGCCTCTGATTGAGCACAAACTCCTTTGGCTCAGTCAGGACAACTTATTTATGATAGTAAAAGAAGAACGTTAGGTTCAATCGAGTGCTAGCACGATTTCCTTGAACCTAATTGAATCTCATTCAGATCAATTGAACTAGATCAGTTCAATTGATGATCACCAGATTCAAACCCTTGTTTGTGTGACCCAGTTAGGTTCAGTTCTGTATGGTAATGGGATATGTCATGATCTCTATCATAGACATCATCGAAACTCCTTTCGATGGATCAGAACTCTTCTGATTCGAACAGCTAGAATGATCGATCATCTAAATCATTCTAATTGCTCCCAAAATCCACCAGTGACACCTAGCAGTATATGGTGGCAACCCATCAGAGCTGAATGCGAACCTCTTGGTGCAGCTACCTGTGTGATTAAGTTCTTCTATCTTGAGCCCCGATCAGATTAGGGTTAAGGTGAACTCGTCAAACCCTAGTCTCTGTCATATGATGTAATCATTCGATTCGAGTCCAATGTGAAAATCTAAATAGAAACTCTTTCTATTATTTCACTCTACCATGGCCATGGGATTTCTGGACTTGATTCTCATGATCATCATAGGGCTACTCCTCTACCACCGAGGTAGATAGATTCCCATCTTGATGCAATCCAGTTCCTACAATGAACATGCTATAGCCAACATACACCTCAGGGTTCCATATGGCTAGGAGACCGAGTAATGGTGTAGTCAAACTATAACACCCTCAAGGTGAACTGCCGATGCATCTCAGGTCAAAGAACCAGACACACTACTGCAGCATCGAGTCAGTCATTGACGAGAAGGTAGACTTCCTAATGACTACTCGAGGTGGTCACGCTCAGTGCCCTCGTTCTCTAACGAGTACCTGTACTCTCGCTCCGGTGTCTCCACACCGTAGACTCAAGACTCATCTACTAAAGAGAAGCGATCGTACACCAACCTTCCGGATCAATCACCATCCTCGTGATGATCCTATGGTCGGGAGCTGTTTATGAGTTAATAATGATTATTCATGTCTTAAATTTTCAACTCTTGAAAATATGAATTATCATTACCATTAACTCAAAGGATGTATCACAGACACTAAATACACATGTGTGATAGAAAATAACCCATTTCATTAATTATAGTCAAAATTATAATTTTGCCCCTAGAAGTGTATTACAAGTGTCAGCCAATTCTGGCTTCTAGGGCACATATATCTAACAATCTCCCACTTGTCCTAAAGCCAATTGGCTACAAGTCTAAGTCCCATCTTCTCAAGGTGGGCTTCGATCTTCTGCTGGCCCAACGGCTTTGTAAGTGGGTCTGCCACATTATCTGTGGAGTTGACTCTCTTGACCTCAACGTAACCTTTCTCAAGGTAATCGCGGATGAGATGATATCGCCGCTCAATGTGCTTGGACTTCTGGTGAGACCTCGGCTCCTTAGCAAGGGCTATGGCGCCATTGTTGTCGCAGTAAAGAGGAATGGCATCTGATGGCATTACTCCAATTTCTGCAGCAAACTTCTTGTACCAGAATGCTTCCTTTGCAGCCTCTGATGCAGCTATATATTCTGCTTCCATGGTGGAATCTGCTATCACAGTTTGCTTGGAACTCTTCCAGCTGACAGCTCCACCATTGCACACAAACAGACTTCCAGATGTCGACTTTCGATCATCTATATCGGACATGAAGTCCGAGTCTGTGTATCCCTGGAACTTGGAGTTCTCCATTACCAAAGACCAACATCATATCCTTAGTTCTTCTCAAGTACTTAAGGATACATTTCACAGAAGTCCAGTGTTCTTCACCTGGATTTGACTGATATCTGCTTGTGACACTCACAGCATGGGCTATATCAGGTCGTGTACATAGCATGGCATACATGAGGCTCCCTATTGCAGAAGCATAAGGGATCTTGCTCATGCGTTCTATTTCCTCAGGTGTGCTGGGGCACATCTTCTTGGAAAGATGAATACCATGTCTGAAGGGTATTAATCCCCTCTTAGAGTTTTCCATACTAAACCTCTTTAGTACTTCCTCTATGTACATCTTCTGTGAAAGTCCTAGCATCCTATTCGGTCTATCCCTATAGACCTTAATTCCTAGAATAAAGGATGCTTCACCTAGGTCTTTCATGGAGAATTCCTTGGACAACCACATCTTGACTGATGTCAACATGGGAATATCATTCCCAATAAGGAGGATGTCATCCACGTACAATACGAGGAAGACAACAGCGCTCCCACTGACCCTTTTGAAAACACATGGTTCCTCTTCATTTTTGATGAAACCAAACTTTTTGATCACATCATTGAAACGAGTGTTCCAGCTCCGAGATGCTTGCTTAAGTCCATATATGGACCTTTGCAGCTTGCAAACCTTGTGATCAGTATCACTGGATGTGAAACCTAGCGGCTGTTCCATATAGATATCTTCCTCAAGATATCCATTTAGGAATGCCGTTTTCACGTCCATTTGCCATATTTCATAATCGAAATAGGCTGCAACAGCAAGCAATGTGCGGATGGATTTTAGCATAGCTACCTGGGGAAAAGGTATCCTGATAGTCAATGCCTTCACGTTGACTATAACCTTTTGCCACCAGTCTAGCCTTGAATGTCTCCACATTCCCATCTGCACCAATCTTTCTCTTGAAGATCCATTTACACCCAATAGGTACTATACCTTCTGGTGGATCTACCAAGGTCCAGACTTGGTTTGAGTGCATCGAGTCAATTCTCTGACTTCATTGCCTCAAGCCATTTCTCGGAGTCGATATCTGATATCGCCTCGTTGTAGGTTTTGGGATCATCACCATGAGCACCATTACCTATGAGGAACATTTCCTCTACATCCTCTGAAATAATACCTAAGTATCTTTCAGGGGGACGGGAAACTCTTTCCGATCTACGAGGTGGAGGAGGTAGTGTTCTTATTGGCTCAACCTGATTTGGTTCCACTTGGTCCTTAGCTCGTTCTGCTTGTGAGACTTTCTCATCAAGCTTAATCTGCTTTCCAATGCCACTATCTTGAATAAACTATTTTTCAAGAAATATGGCATGTCGACTCACAATCACATTGTGGTCTTCTGGAATGTAGAAATAGTATCCTAATGACTCTTTAGGATATCCTATGAATCGAGCTCTAAAGGACCTAAACTCTAACTTGTCCGCTTGTTGTCTTTTGACATGAGCCGGACAACCCCAAATTCTGAGATGACTCAGACTTGGTTTCTTACCGTGCCATATCTCATACGGTGTGGTAGGAACGGTTTTAGAGGGAACCCTATTCAGTAAATAGATTGAAGTTAATAATGAATGTCCCCAAAGAAAATCTGGGAGGTCTGTGAAGCTCATCATGGATCGAACCATATCCAATAGAGTCCGATTTCTCCGTTCTGAAACCCCGTTGAGTTGAGGTGTTCCTGGTGGAGTCCATTGAGAGACTATGCCATTTTCCTTAAGATAGTCTAGGAATTCCCGGCTAAGGTATTCACCTCCTCGATCTGATCGAAGAACCTTAATGGGTTTTCCAGTTTGTTTTTCTACTTCATGTCTGAATTCTTTGAACTTTTCAAAAGCTTCAGACTTGTGTCTCATAAGATACACATACCCATACCTAGACAGATCATCGGTAAAGGTAATGAAGTAGACAAAATTGCCTCTAGCCGGCACATCAAATGGGCCGCACACATCAGTATGTACTAGGGCAAGGAGATCTGTGGCCCTCTCCCCATGTCCAACAAAAGGGAGTTTAGTCATTTTGCCTTGAAGACAAGATTCACAAGTTGGATATGACTCAAAAGTCAATGGACTCAATAGCCCATTTTTCTCCAATTTGTTAATCCTATCTTCTGCTATATGACCTAATCTCAGGTGCCATAGATATCTGTCGTTTGGACTATCCCTAGGTCGTTTGGCATTCACGTTTTGCTCGATAGTTAAAATAGGTACATCAATATGCAACTGATAAAGACCATTAACAAGGAAACCATTTGCAATTTTATTTCTTTCATAAAGAATGTTACAATGGTCCTTAAAGAAGGTGATCACATAACCTTCTTGTGCTAAGCATGAAACAGAAATCAAATTCCTGCTAGCTGCAGGCACATAATAACAGTCTTTTAAAACTAAGTCTAAACCAGATGGTAATCGAAGAGGGTATGTTCCCACGGCTACTGCAGCAACTCTTGCTCCATTACCGATGCGTAGGATCATGTCTCCATCCCTCAGCCTCCTGCTATCCTCAAGACCCTGCATAGAAGTGCACAGATGAGCACTAGAACCAGAGTCAAGCACCCAACTGGATGCAGAAGAAACCGTAAGGTTAGACTCAATAACGAGCATACCTCCAGAAGGACCTTCCTTCTTGTTCTTTAGGGTGGCCAGGTAAGTAGGGCAGTTCCGCTTCCAATGGCCGTC
Organism: Cocos nucifera; assembly: GCA_006176705.1. NCBI lineage: Eukaryota > Viridiplantae > Streptophyta > Magnoliopsida > Arecales > Arecaceae > Cocos > Cocos nucifera. The sequence goes on along the minus strand of QRFJ01006323.1, from coordinate 46,277 downwards.
GCTGTTGCAATGGAAACACTTTCCTTTGCCATCGGACCTTCTTCTTCGGTTCTGCCTTCTTCTTCTTTGATCCTTCCTACCTTTTGCTTTTTCACAGACTTCTTTTTCTTTCCATAAGACTTTCTTTTGGAAGAAGTCCGTTCCATAGCAAGAACTGAGCCTTTAGAACCTTTCATAGAAAGCTCAGCGGTAACCAGCATATTCATTCAACTCGGCCAAGGAATTTTGAAGTTTATGCATGTGGTAATTCATGATGAATTGCCCATATGCATCAGTCAAGGATTGCAGAATAATATCGTTCTGCAAGTCCAAGTCCAACTTCACACCGAGCTTCTCAAGCTCTTCCATGTCCTTGATCATTGTCAGACAGTGATCTTGGACTGACTGCCCATCACGCATCTTAGCCTTAAAAAGTCATTTTCGTGACTTGATATTTGGCTGCGCGACTCTGTTCACCAAACATCTCCTGCAGGTGAGCCAACATTTGGCGAGCAGTCCCGATATCTTCATGTTGGCGCTGGAGCTCATCAGACATCGAGCCCAACATGTAGTATCTGGCCTTATTATCTTCGTCAATCCATTTTTCCAGAGACGCTCTCTGTTCAGTGGATGGACGAGCTGGTAAGGTGGGAGGGTCCTGGTCCAAAACATGTGTTAACTTCTCTGAACCCAAAACAATTTTGTAGTTCCTGAGCCAATCTTTATAATTGGGTCCAGTCAGTCTATGTGTGTCTAGGATACGTGCCAAGTGGGTTGGACGCAGACATTTTCCTGTAGAGAGTCAAAGATTCTAGTTAGATACTGTAATTTTGACTTGACCAATTTGTTTAGGGATTTTATTTTTAAACAAATTAGCTCCCACTATTTTCTCGGATCCCTACACTCCCTCTGTAGAGATGCGAAAATCTCCGCGATTGATGATTTCTAGTGGGTGGTGCGGTCTCACCAACTGACTCATCACCTCACCTAACAGTTATTGGTGATGGGTTAGCCAATGAGTGAACAACTCTTGTTCAATGATTCTCTAATCATGGTGCACCCAAACTTGGTCTCTAATTCATGAATCTCACCGTATCCGGAATATTGATCCACTCCTTAGTTAAGTCAGACCCACCATTTGCATAGACTGGGTTCCTAATTGGGTCTCTCACCGTATCCGGAAATATTGAGCCCAACTCATCCTCCAGCCCATAGCATCCAATGCCTAATAGACATGGTTGCGTCTTCCCGGTGCAACTGAGCCACTGTATCCAGCCGAGAACAATCAACCCCGGGAAGGGCCCGCACGTCTACAATGGTGGAAGACCTCAGACTTAATCTTTTCTTAGGGAGAATTGATTCAGGTCTCATTAAACTAGACTTGGCTTAGTCATAACAATTATGACTAACCTAGTGGCATGGGTTAGCTCGGATTATTGACCACCTCAGATCAGAACTGTGTCAACAGATATGGCCAGGTAAGTGAGACCGGTGGAAGGAATATGCCATTAACTCGCACAAGAACGCATTCAGGTCGAGTAGCTTCCAATTAAAAACCAGTCGGTCGTCTGTGCCAAACTTACCTTAGACACCAAATTGTTGAGTCAGAACCAATTGGGTTAGCCTACAATCCAGACTCTAACCTCTGAGCCTAATTAGGTCTTGCTTGATCGTGACTCGATCTTGACCCAGACTTAATCCTATTAGGCTTGGTCAATTTAAGCATTGTTGATCCCATCTAACCAACTCTTGATTCGGTTTGATCAACCGCTTAGACCTAATTGAGCTACCCAAGCCCGAACCCAGTATTATGAATATGTCTTAGATCTGAAATTCTCAATTTTAGACCTAATTAATATTCCATAAACTTAATTCTTAATTAAGTTGGGTTCATAAACAAAATATGCACAATAAATCCTAGGGTTTCAGGATCTAGGGTTTTGCAGAAAGTAAGTTTTGGGTTTCTGATTAAGGACGAACACGCAGCACCCCTACACGTCATAAGAACACCCCATCGAATGGGAAGAGAGGGCCTTTAAACCCTTCTTCGTTCTTATGACCGGACGGCCAAGAGGAACGCCTTAATCAGGAACATGTAAATCTACAAAACAGTTATAGATCTATATCATATATCTCATATACAAATTTAGATCTAATCAAGGCATATTTTGCATACATCTCATGTATCAAATCATGCATGTTTTCAGATCTAAATTATCTCATAATAATCTAAAAAATTAGATTTAAATTGATCTAATCAAAATAAATTCTAATCTAGACAATTATGTAGAACTATTCTACAACTAGTCTAGTCATGCATCTATCATATCTCATATGATATTTAAAATTAAATAATTTTTATTTGCTGTTTATCAGATGTTATTATAACACTTATAATATCAGAAAATAGTAAATAAGAAGATCTAAAATATGATTTAATCATATTAAATCAAAGACATGCAAAACTATTCTATAGAACTATTCTATTCTAGAACTAGTCATGCATATCTTCATGTTCTTAGATCCAAATCATTTAATTTTAATTTTTCTGATTTCAGATCTGATCACATCTCATGTGACATCTGAAATCACTTTATTTTTAATTAAAATAAAATTAAAATCAGATCTAAACAATTTTAGAACCATGGCTCTGATACCAGTTGAAGGGAAATCCTGATTTCCCGGTCCAGGTTCGTCCAGATCTGATTAGATCAAGAGATATATTTCAAAAATTTTCTCTTGATCTCAATCAGATCTTGATATGTTTCAGATCTGATTCTTATTATTTTAATAAATAAAATAAAATAAGATAAATTAAATCAAATTTAATTTACCTGATTTGGGTAATCCTATTACCCTGTAGATGATCCTGATTGCAGCGGAAGGTTCTGGATCTTAGCCACGCAAGCGCCTGGCCTCTACCGGTATCCACTCGGGTTGGATCTGGAGAACCTCTTCTTCTCTATCACACCTCCAAAAATCAGATCTGGATCTGATCTGGAGGATCTTCAAAACTCTTTTGAAGATCTGCAGTCGTCCTTTTGCAGCAGCGCAGCCTTCTTGCTTTTGATCGCCTTTCCTTGATCTGAATCGCACCAAACTAAGTCCAAAACACTTTTGGACGTGGAGAGCAAGGGGAGAAGAGAGTATGGCGTGGAGAAGGAGGGGAGAGGCAGCCTTGGACGTGGGAAATCTCTTTCAATAAGACTTAGGATTAGGGTTGGGCGCAGGGTCTTATTTATAGACCTCTTGTGATCCAACTCCTCTTCCTCTCAACCAATCACAACCCTTTGTGAAATCAGATCTAAATCTGATTGGTTGAAAAAGAGACCCCTGGATTCCTCCTTAGAGGGCGCCTAAGACCAGTCAAACTGGATTCTTAGTAGAACTCTGATTGGAATCCTAAAGGGAGGTGGAGTCCTTGTCCAACAAGGACTCCTAGGCGCCTCCTACTTGGGCTCACGCCACCCTTGGCGTGCGCCCTTCTCCTTGCCAGGTTCTGGCAGGGGGACAAGCCCCCACCAGCTCTCCAATAGGTGCATGACATGTGGTCAAAAGTCAAAGGGTGAATGGTCAACGTTTGACCAGTCAAAGGTAGACTTTTGACCAAAGTCAAAGAACAAGAAATGGCAGGTGACCAAAAATGGCAGGTAATGTCTTACAAATAAGACAACCTATTCTGACTTGGACAACCTCCAGTCAGACCATATGAAGGCCTCTGATTGAGCACAAACTCCTTTGGCTCAGTCAGGACAACTTATTTATGATAGTAAAAGAAGAACGTTAGGTTCAATCGAGTGCTAGCACGATTTCCTTGAACCTAATTGAATCTCATTCAGATCAATTGAACTAGATCAGTTCAATTGATGATCACCAGATTCAAACCCTTGTTTGTGTGACCCAGTTAGGTTCAGTTCTGTATGGTAATGGGATATGTCATGATCTCTATCATAGACATCATCGAAACTCCTTTCGATGGATCAGAACTCTTCTGATTCGAACAGCTAGAATGATCGATCATCTAAATCATTCTAATTGCTCCCAAAATCCACCAGTGACACCTAGCAGTATATGGTGGCAACCCATCAGAGCTGAATGCGAACCTCTTGGTGCAGCTACCTGTGTGATTAAGTTCTTCTATCTTGAGCCCCGATCAGATTAGGGTTAAGGTGAACTCGTCAAACCCTAGTCTCTGTCATATGATGTAATCATTCGATTCGAGTCCAATGTGAAAATCTAAATAGAAACTCTTTCTATTATTTCACTCTACCATGGCCATGGATTTCTGGACTTGATTCTCATGATCATCATAGGGCTACTCCTCTACCACCGAGGTAGATAGATCCCATCTTGATGCAATCCAGTTCCTACAATGAACATGCTATAGCCAACATACACCTCAGGGTTCCATATGGCTAGGAGACCGAGTAATGGTGTAGTCAAACTATAACACCCTCAAGGTGAACTGCCGATGCATCTCAGGTCAAAGAACCAGACACACTACTGCAGCATCGAGTCAGTCATTGACGAGAAGGTAGACTTCCCTAATGACTACTCGAGGTGGTCACGCTCAGTGCCCTCGTTCTCTAACGAGTACCTGTACTCTCGCTCCGGTGTCTCCACACCGTAGACTCAAGACTCATCTACTAAAGAGAAGCGATCGTACACCAACCTTCCGGATCAATCACCATCCTCGTGATGATCCTATGGTCGGGAGCTGTTTATGAGTTAATAATGATTATTCATGTCTTAAATTTTCAACTCTTGAAAATATGAATTATCATTACCATTAACTCAAAGGATGTATCACAGACACTAAATACACATGTGTGATAGAAAATAATCCATTTCATTAATTATAGTCAAAATTATAATTTTGCCCCTAGAAGTGTATTACAAGTGTCAGCCAATTCTGGCTTCTAGGGCACATATATCTAACACAAAGCACATTCTGCACCGCTTTCATTTGGTCCATCAGATCGTGGATTGTGGTGATGTCGATCTTCAGAAGATTGATGGAAAGGAGAACCTAGCCGACTCCTTCACTAAAGCCATGGCAATCAAGGAGTTCGACAACCATAAGTGGAAGATGGGTATTAGATATTATGCTGAGTGGCTTTAGGACAAGTGAGAGTTATTGGAAATTATGTCCCAAAGCCAATCATCAGTCTGTTGATGGTTGAGCTATTTTATTATTATAATTAATTTATTAATTAATAAAAATATTTTGGTATCTTTTTCATCATTAGTTTACATCTTCTAATAAACTTCATTATTGTGATGAAGTTCTTAGGACTGTTTAGTTTCGATAAAGAGAGGATTTATCGATTAGTCCTTAAATTTATTCATGATCAAATGATAGACTATCAATTAGGACAACAGCATCAATCGAGCATAGGTTGCTATATGCCATATAGATTGGTTGTCCTCTTAACCAAGGAGTGTAGAGATACTAGTATGGCATACAGGTGAGATGTATGGGTACATTGTCATTGAACGTGACAAACTCCAGAGCATTCTATTGTCGAAAATGTCTTTAATGGGATATAGGTATAAGTATCCCTTAGACTTGAGATAACCTCAGTGACTTGTAAGCAACTCACTGTGCTTTGGTACCGAACTAACTAAATTTCTAATTCATCAATGGAAGGCTTTTGGGCACAGTCAAGTACTTGCAAACTTAGAGTGTGATCAAGATGAAATTGACCACTCTAAGAGTTGGAGAAGAATGTATCACTATATTTCAATATAGCAAAATCTTGGCCAAGATAATCCAACAGATGGATTTGGTATTTTGAAATATAATGTGGATAATCTGATCAGAGTTGATAGTTGAACTCTGATGTGTCTTATGAGCATTGTGATCAAGGGGATGAATTATATAGAAACTATATCCGTATGAGTTCTAAGGGTGGTGTTCTACACCTTTGGCCTATCCAACCGTCGGATATTATTGATAGATGGTCAGTTTGATTGGTACAAGAATTTATTTCTATACTACTGACTTAGGTTTGGACCTATGAGATTACACACATTAGAGCTTACGATCTGATCGGATGGTTGATCAATGATTGAGAATCGTTCTAGGGTCAAACAATCAATATGATTGGTGTTTAACCTAGTGCAAGTATTTCAGGAGGATCGATTAGCAATTAGATTACTAATTAGCTTAATTTGATTAATCCAATAGACTAAAATTAAGTTCAATTAAATATAATTCAATTAGATTTGGTTTGGACTTGATTGGATCAAGTCCAATTGGTTTATTAGATAAACTAAATGCAAGGAAGAACTAGTCCTAGTCTAACTAAGACTCGGATTAACCTAATTTTTTAATTTAATTAGAAAATAAATCAAAATTAAATTTGATTTAATCTAATTTAATAAAGTTTTTAAATGGGTTAGGGTCTTATTTAATTAGGTTTGTTTAATCTTGATTTTATTTGATTAAAAGATCTTGTTTGACCAAGTCAAAATAGGAGTCCTAGTGTGACTAGGACTCCCTGTCACTTGCGCACTTAATCCTCATGCCCCATGTCCTTTTTATTTTATTTCTTACGTAAAAATTCTCCACTCCCATAGCTTTCCACTTTCTCTTTCTGTCCTTCTTTTCTCATCAGACAATTTGTTGGAAGACCAAGTCAAAAGAGGAGTTAGTCTTGCTTAGGATTCTATGAGATAGAATCCTTGTTAACCAAAACACCTTTCCTTGAGTGCCGCCCTCTTTTTTAATTAATTATTCTCTTATTTTATAAAAATAATCTTTTTTTTGTGTGCCCTCCCTTACTGGTCCATGCCAATAATTATGGAGGAGGCGTCTAAGAGTTGGGTGCCCCAACTACTTCCCTTGTTTGGACATTCCTAGTCTAGGATTTTGATCTAACTTGGACTCTTCTTTTTCTCTATTTATTGGATGAATTTTATTCTAATTTTTTCATGGAATATAGAGATTTGGGAGTGGTTTGGGGTGTGCAAAAATTAGAGGAAGAGGGTCCTTGGGTGTGGGGGTTCCATAGGCACCAAACTAGGTATCTAGGTGAGAGAAAAGAGAAGAAGAAGAGGATCTTCTTCTAGGACTATTTTATTTTCAATCTCTCTTCCTTTTTTGAGTTTTCTCTAAGAGAGTCTCAGATCAATAAGCTCTCATATTTTTTTTATATTTTGGAGAGTCTAAATTTTGAAGAAGAAAGCATCAGATCGACCGTCGAAGAAGGATCAGCATAATACTAGCATGCTGTGCTAATTTTCTGCATCGAACTTTAGATCAGAGATCGTAGGCTCGTGTGGATGACTCCTAGAGGTCGGACGTGTGTGCGGCTCATGACTTCATTCTCAAGCCTGGATTAGCAAGTTAGAATGTCTAACTTGCTCAGGTAATAGATATGATCTATAAATTTCATACCTGCATTTGATGTAGTGTAGATCTAGGTTGATTTGATCAATCTTTTACTTTCTTATTTGATTTTAATTTTTGATTTAATATCATGCCTTGATCATGTAATAGATCTGAGATCTAAGTATTTACATATTTATTTAAATAAATATTTAATTTATTTAAGTCTTTCGCTGCAAGATCTTGAAAAAGTATTCAAGATCTACTTATAAAACCCTAGATCTTGCTCCTTCATCCCCTTCCCATGGTGACTCTTCTGATCTCCCCCCATACACTCCTAGGCATGGCCGAGCTCCTCCCCTATGCTCCCAAACGTGACCCGTGGCTCCCCTCCAATTGATCTCCCTCACGATCCTAGTGGCGTCGAAGTCCTGCATCGTCATCTTAGGCGGCGTCGACCTCCTCCAAAGAAAAAAGAAGAAAGGGAAAAAATAAAAAAGAAGAAAGAAGAAGAAAAGAATAAGAAAAGAGAGAAAAAGCCGGCGTCCCTATGGTCGACCTTCTCTCCCGCACGTCTTGTCTCCTTCCTCCCCTATGCATCATGACTCCCCCCGGCCGGTCTCCGCTGTTCTGTTAGGCACAATCCATGGTGATTCCATCTGAACTTCCCTCTCCCACAACCCAAGGCGCCTCTCCAATCAATCTCTTTCCTCACGACTTCGAGCGGTGGCCAGAACTGGTCAAAGCAATGGTACTGACCTTCTTCCCCCACGTGCCTAAGCGTGACTGATCATGCATCCAAATTTGCACCTCCACCCACTTTTGTGGCCGAGGTCATCCTCCAGATTGAGCTCCTCCCCTATGTGCGATGGCACTAACCTGCTCCTCACTCTTCATCATTAGCAGCTGTCACTCGCAATGACTGACTTCACTTCTTTGCTAAGATCCATGCACCCCCAGCATGGTCGAGGTCCCTAACACGCCGAAGCCCGAAGCCACCAGCAAAAGGCCACAATCTCCATACATGGCTGTGAATTTTATCCATCGAAGCTGAGTTGAAAAAAAGAAGAAGAAGAAGAAAAGAATGAGAAGAGAGGGAAAGAAGAGGCCAGTTGGCCGACCCTCACCCCCACATGCCTAGATGTGGACAAACTTGCCGTGATGGTGTTGAGGTCCGTGCACCTCCAAAGTGGCTGAACCTGCCACCAAGCGGCTCTCGAGGTCCTTGCAAGGTCCATGCACTCCAAATGCTGTCGAAGTCCCCCACACATGTGTCTGTTCAGTCTTTTCTGAAGTTTACCCATGCGCATCTCGCATCAAACAGTGCCAAAACTGACTTAGAGCAACATCAGAACCACTCATAAAATAGCTACAACCTCCGCACATGACCCCATGAATTTCACCTAAAGCCAAGTTAATGCTGAAGGGATACATGCAGGGTTTCATGCATAGATTTCAAAATTTTTTTGAAATTAAAGCAGAAGAAGACATAGATTAAATAGTTTAATCTACAATATGCATGTAATCAGATTATAAAATCTTACATCAAGAATTTATAACATGTCATGATGCAAATATAAATATAAAATTAAATTAATCATAAGTGGTATTGATCATATCAATACCTAGATCTAGAACAAATCTAGATCTAATCCTAGATCATATCTAGGTTACCAAGAGATTAGATCTCTTACCTTTGCATAGGTTGAGAACTTCATGGTTGATTTCTATTATTGCTTTTAGAACTGCATACGCATCCATCCTCTATAGGTGATCCACACGAGTTTGCAACATAGATTGAAGGTTCATCAAACGAAGATCCACTCGAAGTGATAGCTTCTCACGGATCCCTCCTAATGGTCAATCAAATATATATTCTCTGGATCTCTTGGATACTCCAAGAGATGAAGAATATATGGAGGAATAAGATAAAAATCCAACCCTTGGATCTTCTATAAATCAAAAAATAAAAATAAGAAAAAATAAATCCTAAGAGAAGACAAATCTTCTCTTTCAGGACATCAACGATTGATGTCCAGAAAATATCTCTATGTTAGGACAAGAGGAGACCTTCTCTTCTAGAATTTTTTCTAAGTTTTCAGACTTAATATCTCTGATTTTTCTCATAGAAAATTTTCATAAGAAATTGGAGGAGAAGGGTTCTCAAAGAAACCCTAAGAGAAGACGTTCTTCTCTTCTTCTTCTCCAATCAGGACATGATCTGATCATGTCCAAAGATGATCACTATGCTCAATACCTTGAAGCATGGATCTCTACGCCCTCTCACTTTCTCTCTCTCAGGTTTTTATCATATAAAACTCACAAAAATAAGGGAGAAAGAAAACATGAAATTAAATCCCAAGACAAAACAATTTTCTCTCATCTTTTTTTTCTACAAGACATCAACACTTGATGTCTTAAAGAAGCTTTCTCCTCCAAGATGCTTGGCGCCTCAAACCACCATGCCATCTACCTTTTCTCATCAGAAATCACCATGGAATATCTGGTATTTTGGATGCCCATAACTCCTTTTAGGAGGCATCCCATAAGAGATAGAAAGACTAGGTCAAAACCTAGTCAAAGGAGGACTCCTATGGGGCGTCCAACTCTTGGATGCCCCTCCCATAATTTTTGCATGCATCCTCTGAATCTCATGCACAGAAACCTAGGGAAGAAAGGGCGAAATAAAAGGTTGGGCATTGGAGGAAAAAACAAAATAATGAGGGAAGAGTTTTGGTCAAAGGGGAGTCTATTAAATAGAGTTCAAATCACAAAAACTTTCCTATATTTGATCCGGTCAAATTTTATTCCAAATAATCCAGATATGTGGGGCATGGAGAAGCTCTTAGGCATGGGAATGTTTCATGTAAACATTAGAAAAAATAAAATATGGCATGGGCTTTCTTAGGCATAAGTGAAAGAGAGAGAGTCCCAGTCCAACTAGGACTCCTCTTGTTTGACTAGGTCAAAATAGGTTTAAATCTAATTTAAATCTTATTTAAACTAGATTAAATGCAACCCAATTAAGGATGATCCTAGTCCAACTATGATCCTAATTAAATCAATTTAAATCAAGATTTAAATCTGATTTGAATCCTAAATCAATTAGGTGCACCCAAGTTCAAGTCAAAAAAGAAATTATTCTTTCTTGCAATTGACTTATCCAATAAATCAACTAGACTTAATCTAATTAAATCCAAACTAATTCTAATTGAATCTAATTTAATTAGACTTAATCTCAGCTCGATTGTTCAGTCAAATTGAACCAATTAGCAATCCAATTGCTAATCGATCCTCCTGCAATACTTGCATTAGATCAAACACCAATTGTATTGATGGATTGACCTTAGAATGATTCTCAATCATCGATTAACCATTTGATCAAGTTAAAAGCTCTAATGTGTGTGACTCCATAGGTTCGAACCTAAGTCAGTAGCATAGGAACTGATTTCTATACCAATCAAAATGACCATCTAGCAATGATACCCAACGTCCAGATAGATCGAATATATGCAAAGCAACATTTTTAGTACCCTAGCCCATGGTTACCGTATAATTCATTCCTTTGACCAATAATGCTCAAGATGACTTTGAGTATTCTATCAAACACTCATACAAGTCATCTCTATTGTATCTCAAAATTTTGCAAATTTTGTGATACCTCACAAGGATTACCCAAGCCTAGGTTTTGCTAAATTGAAACATAATGAGACATTCTCTTCTTGAAGCTAATCAGAAGTGGTCAATCCCATCTTGACTCATACACTGACTTCATAAGTACTTGACTGTATCCAAAAATCTTTCAAACCTATATTAGAAATACAGATAGTCTGACACCAAAGTATAGTGAGTTGCTTGCAAGTCACCATGGTGATCTCAGATCGGAGGGACACTTATACCCATTGGCCTTAGCTAGCAACTCTTGACAGTAGAGTACTACATTGGTCATGTTCAGTGTAGATGTACTCCTACATCTTATCTGGATGCCATACTAGTATCTCCACACCGCTTGATTTCAAGGACAACTAATGCATGTGGCATACAGCGATCTACACTCGATAAGTTATCGTCCTTGTTAATAACTTATCATTTGATTATAAACAATTTAAGAACCATTCGATAAATCATCCTTTATCGATTGATTATGGTTTTAGGAACTTCATCATAATTTAGAAGTTCATTTAAGAAAGATCAAACTTTTATGATGAATCAACCAAATAACTATTATTATTAGATAATTCATATACTAATTTCAATCATCTACCACTTCGATGATTGGCTTTAGGACATATTTTTCAACAACTTTCACTTGAACTAAAGCCAATCAGAATGAAATCAAATATTCTATCTTCCACTTGAGTTCGTAGAACTCCTTAGTTCTGAGGCCTTAGCAAATGGATCAGTCAACTTCTCCTTTCACATCGATCTTCTAAAGATCGACCTCACCCAAATCTAATATCTAAGGTGAAAGCGATGCAGAATATGCTGGTCCTTGGGTTCTTTAGCTTAAGCTATGGCTCTAGTGCTATGATAGGATTGGACCATTGGTGGAGGGTGCCACTCGTAACCAGCTGATGAACCTCAGCAACTGCGTAGCTTACATGGCAGCATCATATACCATGATGTACTCTACATCACTAATTGAATAGGCTAAAGTATACTACTTGGAATCTTTCTAGTAGATTGCTCCTACAATTAGGGTATGATTCGACATTCTCTTGTTGTCATCTTGTTTTGACTAAAATTAAAATATTCACATATTTTAAGCCAGTACTTCCATATTTGAGTCACTGAATCTTAGTATTATTGAAAATTATGTCCCAAAGCCAATCGTCAGCCTGTTGATGATTGAGATATTGTAATTGATTTATTAACTAATGAAAAATATTTTGGCATCTTTTTTCATCGCAAGTTTACATCTTCTAATGAACTCCATTATTGTGATGAAGTCCTTAGAACTATTTAGTTTTGATAAAGAGAGGATTTATCAATTAGTCTTTCAATTTATTCACGATCAAATGATAGGCTATTAATTAGAACGACAACGTCTATCGAGCATAGATCGCTATATGCCACATAGGTTGGTTGTCCTCTTAACCAAGGTATGTGGAGACATTGGTATGGCATATAGGTGAGTCGTATGGATACATCGTCATTGAACATGACCAACTCCAGAGCATTCTGCTGTTGAGAATGTCTCTGATGGGATATAGGTATAAGTATCCCTTAGACCTGATATCACCTTAGTGACTTGCAAGTAACTCACTATGCTTTGGTACCAGACTAACTAAATTTTTAATTCAACAATGGAAGGCTTCTGGGCATAGTCAAGTACTTGCGAAGTCGAAGGGTGATCAAGATGGAATTGACCAGTCTAAGAGTTGGAGAAGAATGTATCACTATATTTCGATATAGCAAAATCTTGGCCAGGGTAATCCATCAGATGGATTTGGTATTTTGAAATATAATGTGAATAACTTGATCAGAGTTGATAGTTGAACTTTGACCTATCTGGCCGTCGGATGGGTTCTAAGGATGGTGTTCTACACCTTTGACCTATCTGGCCGTCGGATATCATTGCTAGATGATAACTTCGATTGGTATAAAAATTTATTCCTATACTATCAGCTTAGATTTGGACCTATGAGATCACATACATTAGAGCTTATGATCTGATTGGATAGTTGATCAATGATTAAGAATCGTTCTAGGGTTAAACAATCAATACAATTGATGTTTAACCTAGTGCAAGTGTTACAGGAGGATCGATTAGCAATTGGATTGCTAATTGACTTAATTTGATTAAACCAATAGGTTAAGATTAAGTTTAATTAAATATAATTTAATTAGATTTAGTTTGGATTTGATTGGATCAAGTTCAATTGGTTTATTGGATAAGCCAAGTGTAAGGAAGAACTAGTCCTAGTCTAACTAGGACTCGAATTAATCCAATTTTTTAATTTGATTATAAAATAAATCAGAATTAAATTTGATGTAATCTAATTTAGTTAAGTCTTTAAATAGGTTAGGACCTTATTTAATTGGATTGATTTAATCTTAATTTTATTTGGTTAAAAGATCTTGTTTGACCAAGTCAAAATAGGAGTCCTAGTGTGACTAGGACTCCCTATCTCCTTACGCCACCTTGGTCCCAACACCCTCCATACCTATTTTTTAGGTATTTTGTATGAAAAATCTCTTTCTTCCTAATTTTCATACCCCCTGTCTCCCTCCAAGTCATATTTGGAAGTTAGGTGGAAGACCAAGTTAAAGGAGGAATTGGTTTTGCTTGGGATTCTATGAGATAGAATCCTTGTTGACCAAAACATCTTCCCTTGAGTGCCACCCCTTCTTTTAATTAATTCTTCTTTTATTCTATAAAATACTCTTCTTTTATGTGTGCCCTCCCTTGCTGGTTCATGCTAAAAATTATGGAGGAGGCACCCAAGTGTTGGGTGCCCCAACAACTTCTCATGTTTGGATATTCCTAGTCTAGGAATTTAACCTAACTTGGACTCTTCTTTTTCTCTAATTATTGGATAAATTTTATTCTAATTTTTTTATAAAATATAGAGCTTTGAGAGATGTTTTTTGTGTGCAAAAATTAGAGGAAGAGGGTCCTTAGGCATGGGGGTTCCATGGGCACCAAATTAGGTGTCTAGGTGAGAGAAAAGAGAAGAAGAAGACGGTCATCTTCTAGGGCTATTTTATTTTCAATCTCTCCTCCTTTTTTTTGAGTTTTTTTTTGAGAGAGTCTCAGATAAGCAAACTTTCATCTTTTTTCTCATATTTTGGAGAGTCCAAATTTTGAAGAAGGGAGCATCGGATCGATCGTCGAAGAAGGATTAGCACAGTACTAGCATACTATGATGATTTCCTACATCGAACTTCAGATCAGAGATCGTAGGCTTGTGTGGATGACTCCTAGAGGCCAGATGTGTGTGCAGCTTATGACTTCATCTTTAAGCTCGGATCAGCAAGTTAGAACGTCTAAACTTGCTCAGGTAATAGATATGATCTATAAATTTCATGCCTGCATTTGATGTAGTGTAGATCTAGGTTGATTTGATCAACCTTTTTCTTTCTTATTTGATTTTAATTTTTGATTTAATATCATGCCTTAATCATGTAATAGATTTGAGATCTAGGTGTTTACATAATTATTTAAATAAATTTTAGATTTATTTAAGTCTTCCGCTACAAGATCTTGAAAAAGTTTCAAGATCTATCTGTGAAATCCTAGATTTGGTTTCTTCAAGTATTTTTCAAATACTTAAGGATTATCTATATAATTTTTCAGTGGCTCTCACTTGGATTAGACTGGTATCTGCTCACTATCTCTAGTGAGTATATCATGTCTAATCTCGTACATGGAGAAATAAGATGATAGCTAAACATTTATTCCTTATAATGTTGGAATGCCATTCTCGATTAAGAGAATTTCATCCTCAAACATCATAAGAAATAACACTACAAAATATTTTGCCCAATTATAAATACAAGGTTTGTCTTTGTTCATAACAAAGATATATGTTCAGAACATATGTTCGAATTCTAAGGTAATAGCAAAATGGGCTTTAAGGTCTTTACCTTTCCGTCTGCACTACTCTGATCCTTTTGAAAAATTCATTCACACTCAATGAATTTTATCTCTTCAGGTGAATCAACTAGTGTCTATACACTATTGATTTTCATAGACTTCAATTTGGATCATATGGCTCCAAGCCACTTCTCAGAGTTAGGCCACTGCATTGTATCCCTATAGGTGATCGGATCCTTATTGTTCTCATTGAACTCAACGGGATTGCCATCCCATATCTAGATACCGAAGTATCTATCCAAATAATATGGTACTCTATCGGATCTCCTTAAATGTGACACTTTAATGGACTCCAAATTTGATCTGATTAAATTCGATTCTGTAGGTTTACTAGATTATGTCGATTCTTTTCTACCAGTCAAACTTTTATAAGTTCAATTTGATAGGCATTAATTTCTTCTTTAAGGAACTTCTTTCCAAAAGGAATGCCCTACTGCTAATGAACATCTTATGTTCTTTAGCATAGTAGAATTAATAACCCTTAAACACTTATTGGACCAGGATCCAAGTTTATCTATGTGCAAACCTATGACATAGGCTGATCAACCCCAAACCTAAAGGTGAAAGAGTCTAGGTCTATGCCTGATTCATATCCCATATGGAGTCTTTGCAACAGATTTACCTGATATAAATTTTTAGAGTAAAATAAGTAGCCACAAGAGGACAATCTTGAAACAGGCACACTAGTGAATCCTATCGTAGATTGAACCATGTCTAACAAAGTTCCATTTCTTCTTTCAGATACACTATGTTCTGAAAAAAAATCCACTAGAAGAATCCAATTCTCTCCTAGATATGTCATAAACTTACTGGATAAGTATTTGCCTCCTTGATCTGATCGAAGAGTTTTAATACCTTATCTAGTTTGTTTTTCTATTTCATTATTGAATCATTTGAACATTTCAAATAATTCATCCCAGATGCACCCATGCCCAGATAGGTCATCTGTAATGAAATATTAATATCTTCCTTTAGCACTTAAGTTCATAGGTCCACATACATCACTATGTATGAGACTTAGAACTTTATCGGCTCCTTCATTTTTTTCAGTAAAAGATGACTTTATCATCTTCCCAAGAAGACAAGATTCATAGGCTATCAATGATTCACAATCATTGATATCGAGGTTTTCCTCTCAAGCTAATCCATTTATCCTATTTTTGTCAAGATGACTAAGCCTATAATGTCAAAGATAGATATCCATGACATAATCTAACTTGGATGTGTATATTACGCTTAACAGGCTATGTAAATGTTAAATATTCTTTCTTTATTGTCCATGTGTTATTGTAACATTATTCACAATAATATCACAACAATCCTTTTTATTGATAAATGATAACCATCTTTGACCAAAAGACAAACAGAGATTACATTTATCATAAACAATGGACAATAGTGACAATCATTCAAAATGACATCTTTTGAAAATAAGCTTGATAATTCCTAAAGCTAGGATTAGAATAAGACTTCCATCCCAAATCTTTAGATATTTTTCTCCATTTTCAAACATCCCAATTACTTATAGTCTTTGCAATAAATTGCACGGTATATATCTAATATCCAGGTAGTAGAATTATATACAAAGAAATTTTAAGGTGTTATCATATAATATCCTTGATAAGCAACTCTTGCTCCTTTCTCTTGTTTAGCCTGTTATGGTCAAGGGAAGCAAGATAATTCTTCTTCCTATGATCCTGCTTCTAATAGTAGAAGCACCATGCCTGATTTGGGTTAATTTTGGACTAATTATTTTAACTGGATTAAGAGGCTCTAGTACGAACCCATTCGTACTACTAAACTAAATTTAACTTTCGATACTAATTATCGAAGTTGGATCCCATAAGTCATCACTGTCTAACAGTGATAGGAGCAATTAGGGTTTAGCCTTATTTTGAGAAAAAAGAATAATGACCTAAGTATATGATTATATTAAGCCTAGAGATTTGGACTTTAGTCTAAAGGTTCTTTCACTATTTTATTCAAATTGGTAGCCTCTACCTCTAATTTAGAGAATTACTTTAATTTTCTAGTAGGTACTAGAATCCACATAGACTATACATAAGCCCAACTATGGTTAGTCAATCCATATACATCTAAGGGTAGGTTCATAATCAATTATTTCTCCAAACAACTTCTAATAATTTAATTTTTGCCCCAGAAATCTAATCAGTAGGCTAGGGCCTCCACTGTAAGGATCCGGTTAGGTCCAACCATTAACATGACTATACTTGGTGCATCTAACCAATGAATGATTAAGCCTAACTATGGTTGGTCAACCTAACCACCATTAGAGAGACACATCCAAGTCATCATATGATGAATGATAATTTCATTAATCAACAAGCACCAGGCCTATGGGCCTCCAATGATTATTGAGTTAATGGATCCATTATCAAACACCTTAATAGAAAGCTATGACTCAGTTATTTTCATAACTTTATCATTTTAAGGATCTAATAATTTTAGAGGATTTAAACTATTAGTGATTTAAGAATAGAAAGGACATTGACCAATTTGCTTCCATTGACTTCACCAAGTCAAGTCCTCCCACTGACTTCTCAAGTCATCACAAGGACTAGGATCAATTTTAGTCCATAGGTACCTAGATCAGTCTCACTGAGTATAATCAATCTCACTGATTTTCTATGTGATATGGATTAGCACGAATCAATGAGCAACCTAATCAAAATTTGATTAACTACATTAGCCAGATAAGTGAGATCGGTGGAAGAGTTTGCCGAGGCTTGCCTTAGATGCCATCAGAAATGGCCTGGTAAGCAGACTACCAATTAAAAACAACCGATCTGAGATGCCAAACTTACCTTAGACATCAATCAATTTATTGGTTTTGATTTGATCTACCTAAAGACTCAGGCTCGACCACTGAGCTACGATCAGTATCCATTTATTAGATGTATGGACTTTGATCAATTACAACTATTGAATTGATCTAAAAAAATGATCTAATCCTAATTAACTATTAATTAGGTTTGATCAATTTCTTAACTAAGTTCATATTTAATCTAACCTTAGGTCTAACCCAGTTAAGGACCTGATCAAAGCTAACCCATAACCCTTTAACCTATATTTTATGAAATTATCTTAGGATCTTTAAATGACAAACCTAGATCCTAAACAATCACTTAATTCTCAATTAAGTTTAAGGCTTATAAGTTTGGATTTATGAAACCTCAGAACTAATTTCTAATTTTGTTATTTGAAACATTTTCAAATTATAAATACTTTACTTTAAATCAAATTCAAATGATGGTTTTAGATCTGATTTATTTCAATGTTTCGATCATGTCCTAGGATTTTGAATCTAGAGTTTTACAGAAAGTAAGTAAATAATTTAAATTCTATAAAACTTATATATCATACATATGCAAACTAGATTAAAAAATGAAGCTACATATCAACATATGCAACATGAAGATCTAGATCGAAACATGAAACATATCACATGGATCTCATCTAAATGATCAAAATCAGATCATAAACTATTTAACATTAAATTTAAAATATAAAAATAAATTATAAATTATTTTAAATCTTATCTAATATATTTATAATTTAGATTTCTTGGATCAGCATATATTAGGATAATCTTTTCACTGTAAGGGGTAAACCTTACAGAAGGACAATCTTATGGCAATATGTGCAATCCTGATATTATCTAGATCTAATCAAAATAATCTAAAATATATTTAATATTTATTTAATTTTAAATTTAAATAAAAAAATTAAATCATAAATTTTCTTAGATCTAATCTAAATTATTCATGATTTAGATTTAGATCAGCACATACTAAGACAATCTTTTCATTATAAGGGATTAACCTTACAATAAGACAACCTTAAGGTAGTATGTGTGATCTTTAATTAATTTTAATTTTTAAATTTATTCTAAAGCATACATGAACATGTTATAAAAGAATCTTGCTCTAATACCACTGAAGGAAAACATGCAAGGTTTCATGCATGGATTTCAAAAATTTTTCAAAATTAAAGCAGCGGAAGATATAAATTAAATAGTTTAATCAATAATATGCATGTAATCAGATTATAAAATCCTACATCAAGGATCTATAACACATCATGATGCAAATATAAATCTAAAATTAAATTAATCATAAGTGGTATTGATTATATCAATACCTAGATCTAGAATAATTATAGATCTAACCCTAGATCATATTTAGGTTACCAAGAGATCAGATTTCTTACCTTTGCATGGGTCGAGAACTCCATAATTGATTTTTATTGTTGCTTTTAGAGCCGCATATACGTCCGACCTCTACAGGTGATCCACATGAATCTACAACATAGATCGAAGGTTCTTCGAATGAAAATCAGCTCGAAGTACTAGCTTCTCACGGATCCCTCCTGATGGTCAATCAAATACATATTCTTCAGATCTCTTGGACACTCCAAGAGATGAAGAATATGTGGAGAAATAAGGAAGGAATCCAACCCCTGGATCTTTCATAAATCAGAAAATAAAAATAAGAAAAAATAAATCATAAGAGAGGATAAATCTTCTCCTTCAGGACATCAATAATTGATGTCCAGAAAATATCTCTATGCTAGGACAAGAGGAGAGCTTCTCCTTTAGAATTTTTTCTAAGTTTTTATATCTAATATCTCTGATTTTTCTTATAAAAAATTCTAACAAGAAGTTAGAGGAGAAGGATTCTCAAAGAAATTCTAAGAGAAGACGTTCTTCTCTTCTTCTTCTTCCGTTAGGACATGATCTGATCATGTCCAAAGATGATCACTATGCTCCAACATCTTGAAGCACGGATCTCCATGCCCCATCACTTTTTCTCTCTCATATTTTTATCATATAAAACTCACAAAAATAAGGAAGAAAAAAACATGAAATTAAATTCCAAGAGAAAGCAATTTTCTCTTACCCTTTTTTTCTACAAGATATCAACACTTGATGTCTTAAAGAAGCTTTCTCCTCCAAGATACTTGGCACCTCAAACCATCACACCATCTACCTTTTTTCATCATAAATCACCATGGAATATCTGGTGTTTTGGATGCCCATAACTCCTTTTAGGAGGCATCCCATAGAGATAGGAAGACTAGGTCAAAACCTAGTCAAAGGAGGACTCCTATGG
This sequence comes from Cocos nucifera, assembly GCA_006176705.1. Taxonomy (NCBI): domain Eukaryota; kingdom Viridiplantae; phylum Streptophyta; class Magnoliopsida; order Arecales; family Arecaceae; genus Cocos; species Cocos nucifera. The sequence goes on along the minus strand of QRFJ01006323.1, from coordinate 26,233 downwards.
GGTGTCCAACTCTTGGACACCCCTCCCATAATTTTTGACATGCATCCTCTAAATATCATGCACAAAAACCCAGGGGAGAAAGGGTGGAATAAAAGTTTGGGTGTTGAAGGAAAAAATAAAAGGAGGGAAGAGTTTTGGTCAAAGGGGACTCTATCAAATAGAGTTCAAATCACAACAACTTTCCTATATTTGACCCGATCAAATTTTATTCCAAACAATCCAGATATGTAGGACATGTAGAAGCTCTTAGGCATGACAATGTTTCATGTAAACATCAAAAAAAAAAAATATGGCATGGGCTTTCTTAGGTGCAAGTGAGAGAGAGAGAGAGTCCCAGTCCAACTGGGACTCCTCTTGTTTGACTAGATCAAAATAGATTTGAATCTAATTTAAATTCTATTTAAACTAGATTAAATATAACTTAATTAAGAATGATCCTAGTCCAACTAGAATCTTAATTAAATTAGATTAAATCAAAATTTAAATCTAATTTAAATCCTAAATCAATTAGGTGCACCCAAGTCCTAGTCAAACAAGAAATTATTCTTTCTTGCAATTGATTTATCCAATAAATCAACTGAAGTTAATCTAATTAAATTTAAACTAACTCTAATTGAATCTAATTTAATTAAACTTGATCTCAGTCCGATTGCTCATCAAATTGAGCCAATTAGCAATCCAATTGCTAATCGATCCTCCTGCAATACTTTCATTAGGTCAAACACTAATCGTATTGATGGATTGACTTTAGAATGATTTTCATTCGTTGATTAACCATCTAATCAGATTGTAAGCCCTAATATGTGTGACTCTATAGGTTTGAACCTATGTCGGTAGCATAGAAATCAATTTTTGTACTAATCAAAATGACCATCTAGCAAGGGTACCCAACGTCCAAATAGGTTGAATGTATGCAAAGCAACATTCTTATTATCCTGACCCATGGTTACCATATAATTTATTTTTTTGATCAATAATGCTTAAGATGACTTCAAGTATGCTATCAAACACTCATACAAGTCATCTCTATTGTGTCTCAAAATTTTGCAAATCTCATGACATCTCACGAGAATTACTCAGGCCTAGGTTTTGCTAAATTAAAATACAATGAGATTTTTTTTTTCTGAAGCTAATTAGGAGTGGTCGATTCCATCTTAACTCACACATCAATTTTACAAGTACTTGACTATACCCAAAATTTTTTTGAATCTATATTAGAAATACAGGCAGTCCGGTACCAAAGTACGGTGAGTTGCTTGCAAGTCACCATGGTGATCTCAGATCGGAGGGATACTTATATCCATTGGCCTTAGCTAGCTACTCTTGATAGTAGAGTGCTACATTGATCACGTTTAGTGCAGATGTATTTCTACATCTCACTTGAGTGCCATACTAGTGTCTCCACATCACTTGGTTACGAGGACAACCAACGCATATGGTATACAACGACCTACACTCGATAAATTATCATCCTTATTAATAACTTATTATTTGATCATGAATAATTTAAGAACCATCCGATAAATCTTTTTTTATTGATTGATTGTGGTTATATGGATTTTATCATAATTTAGAAGTTCATTTAAGGAAGATCAAATTTTTATGATGAATCAACCAAATAACTATTATTATTAGATAATTCATATACTAATTCCAATCATCTACCACTTAGGTGATTGGCTTTAGGACATATTTTTCAACAAATACAAAAAAAAAGAAAGAAGAGGAGAAGAAAAGAAGAAGAACATAAAGTCTGATTTGAACCAGGGTAGTCAAATAGAACTCAAGGTCTTCCAAATGGAGAACTTATGGTAAGAGACTTTTAAACTTCTATCCATTATCTTTTTTCTTCTTCTTCTCGTAGGGCCATAAGACACCAAAATTGAGGCCATACCCAAAGTTAATCAAGACAAAGTTCAAGAAGCTAAGGCTGAAGCTAAAGTCAAAGGCTGAAGCTAAAGTTAGAACTCAAACCAATCCGAGGTTAAAGCCTAAGCCAAGCTGAGGTCAAATTCAAGACCAAGCCAAGGTCAGAATCAAGGATAAGCTGAAGTTAAAATCACAACCGAGTCAAAGTCAAGATCATGACCAAGGCCGAACTACCAAACCTAAATTCAAGCTAAGAAAAAATCAAAGCCAAAGAAGCAGACTTAACAAGAACATCAACCAAAGAAGATCTCCAGTTATTTAAGATAGGAGGAGGAGAGAGGCCCTTTCAATGGCCCTTTTGTGTCCCTATATCTTTATTAGGGATAGGAGGAGGATCTCATCCTGACAAAGAAAGGCCAACCCCATCAAAAATAGGAGGAGAACCTCATCCTGAGCAGGAGATAGGAAGACCGATCATGTCAGAAATAGGAGGAGGACCTCGTCCTGACATGGATGATGAAGGCCTTTGATTATTTATGATAGGAGGATAGGAGAGGCCCTTTCAATGGCCCTTTTGTACCCCTAGAAGACCTCCAATTGTTTAAGATAGAAGGAGAAAAGAGACCCTTTCAACGATCCTTTTGTGCTCCTAGAAGTCCTTCAATTGTTTAAGATAGAAGAAGGGGAGAGGTCCTCTCAACGACCCTTTTATGCCCCTAGAAGACCTTTGATTATTTAAGACAAGAGGAGGGGAGAGACCCTTTCAACAATTCTTTTGTGCTCCTAGAAGATCTCCAATTATTTAAGATAGGAGGAGGGCAGAGACTCTTTCAATGGCTCTTTTGTATTCCTAAAAGATCTTCGATTATTTAAGATAGGAGGAGGGGAGAGGCCCTTTCAACGGCTCCTTTTGTGCCCCTAAAAGACCCCTAGTTGTTTAAGATAGGAGAAGGAGAGAGGCCCTTTCAATAGCTCCTTTTGTGCCTCTAGAAGACCTCCAGTTGTTTAAGACAGGAGGAGGAGAGAGATCCTTTCAATGGTCCTTTGTGTCCCTACAACTTTATTAGGGACAGGAGGAGGACCTCGCTCTAATAAAAGATGAAAACTAATCACGTCAGGAACAAGAGGAGGATCTCATTAGATCCTTACGAAGGATGTGCAGGCCTCCAACTTTCAGATCCAAGATTAAATATCAAGTTCTACAAAAATCTGAGTTCAGAATATCAACATGTGCAAAAATCCGACCTTAAAAAGTAGAGGTTACCAAAAATCTAAGCTCAAAAAGTTGAGGATAAAATTGAAAATCTTCAAACAATTTCAATAAGAAATCTAAATATCCTAAGTCTAAATAACAAAAAAGGACATATTTTTGGCAAGTCCGATTTAGTATACTTCCTTCGTCCAAATCAAGGCTCGAACTCAGAGGTAAGGGGGCTATTGTTGGAGAACTTTTATGCCTATCGAAGATATGAGAATGTAGCCTAATTAAAGGTCTTTAGAAGACTAAGGCCAAGTTCCTATTTCAGACCAAGCTTGAGGATTGAAGATCTTTGGAAGGCTGTAGCTGAGGTCCTATTTCAGGCTGAGCTTGAGCTCATCAAAAGATGAAGGCCTAGATCACAATGTAGATTGATTAAAGATCTTCGAAAGGCTATGGCCGAGGTCCTATTTTAGGCCAAGCTTAAGCTCATCAAAAGATGAAGGCCTGGGTCACAATGTAGGTTGATTGAAAGTCTTCGAAAGGCTATGACCAAGATCCTATTTCAAGCCATGCGTGAGGATTGAAGGTCTTCGAAAGGCTGTGGCCAAGGTCCTATTTTAGGCCGAACTTGAAGTTATCAAGAGGTGGAAGCCAAGGTCTTCCGAAGGTTGAATTGAAGATCATTGAAGGCTAAGGTCGAGGTCCTAATTGAGGCCGAACTTGAAAAGGCTGAAGTCCTAATTGAAGAGCTGAAGTCTCCACTCTTGACTCTAGATTGTCAACTCATATAATTAAGAGATGGTTTTTTCCTCCCATATGCCATGAGGAGACAATACCTGACACGATTTCTAAAAATATTTTAGTGGGCAAACAAAATATCTCGGATAACTGCTCTCCCATGACTAACAACCCATGAGCCATCCTAACAAACTCCGGACCCTTCTATAAAAGAGAAAAAAAGAGGGACCCCAAGGTTTACAGACTCTTCTCTTCCAAATGCTCATCTTCTTCCTTCTGTTGAATGAAAAACTGACTTGAGCGTCGAAGGATCCCCATCGAAGCCAACTCCGATCAAGGACTTCTCTTGTAGGTATGACCGCCTCCATTCCATTGCCGCTATTTTGCCACCACCGTACTACTCCAGCCAACCCGACCTTGAGATAGATTTCTGCGTCAACACTCTTTAACTTAATATTCTGATGCAAAGTGACCAAACTTCTTACAATTATAATAATGAATTTTAGATTTGTTATAGTTTTTAAAAGAACTATTCTTCCTCATTCTCTTTTGAAGTCATCTTAATTATCACGGTTACTATTTCCACCTTATTCTCAACTACATCCACAAGCTCCACCTTGGCTTCGGCTATGATATCAATCATGACCTTTATTACTCCTTTCACCTCTTATGACTTCTTATTCATCTTTCAAAGAGAGTTTGCTTTGAAGGGCATGCTCCAGTAGATCTTGCTTCCCTTTTATGAAACCTTTGATCATGAATCTTAAGAGATCCCATTAGTTCATCCAAAGTCATTGACTCTAGGTCCTTTGATTCTTCAATGGTCACCAGGATATAATCAAACTTGGCATCTAATGAGTAAAGAATTTTCTCTACACCTCAAGCATAATTCATCATCTCACCATTTCTTCTTAATTGATTTACGATAGCTAACATCCTTGTGAAATACTCTAAAATAGACTTTGAATGTTTTACTTGCAAGGCTTTACTCTTACCTTGCAATATTTAGAGATAAACTTTCTTCACCTTCTCAATACTTCTGTATGCATTTTGGAGCTGTTTCCATGCTTGCCTGGAGGTGGTGGCAACAACCCTCTCTAATGTAGCTTGATCTAAGTCTTTGAAAATAATGTAAAGGATCTTCTTGTCCTTCTTCCTTGAGTTTGTTAATACCTTCCTTTAGTTTAACATTAAAAACCATCTTATCTTAAGGCTCCACAAAGCCTCTGTCAATAACCTGCCAAATATTTGTGAGTTAAGCAGTGCCTTCATTTGGATACTCTAATTCTCAAAATTATTGGTGAGACAAGTGATTGAAAGACTTCCAATTTCTATTTCTTGTGCTCTTTTGTGGCTTTGATACCACTATATTGGCAATAGTAGAAGTAAAATAGAATACTAGGTCACTTTATTTCTTATATTCGACATGGAAATAAGAGGTCATAAAAGAGAACATTAAATATTTTTCATTTATCTCTTGGTCATACCAAAATGGTGAAATACAAGGGTTTATATAGACATGATATGATCGTTCAAATATTGTTATATGAGTTACATATGACTTAGCAATTTTTCTCCACCACCCTTTATATAAAATAAACACCTCTTAGAAAATGACTCCATACATTTATTTCATTTTTCGTGATTCAATTCTCCTACTATACCAAGATATAACCTATGAAATTAAGTTTAGCTATTCTGCAAATAGGACTACTACCACCACCCTCCATAGCTTGCCAACCAACTTGTTAGAATGGAAGTCACTCATTTCCATTCTTATTTCAGAGTCCAACTCGCTCAAACCAAATATGCCCTAAATAGAATCCTTGGCTGGATTTTATGGTTTAAAAACTTATCTCATGCCTCTTAGCAAAAAATGTTCCTGTAATGGCTGGTTAACTAGGTAGAAGGATAACCTAGATCCAATATTTGCACCTTCCTTAGTGGAAACATTTCTTGTCAAGCTGTCATGACAATCTTCACTAGCCCAGACAATAAAAATTGATCTAAATCTTTTGACCTTCTAGCCTATTGGAAAGCCTCCTCAGCATCAATCTAGTGTAAACATTGACCACAAGCTTAGATATTGAGTAATTGATAAACATTTCAGGCCATCCATTTGATGCCCAACATCATTGATTAACTTGTCAAAGAAATTTTGCCACCACACCATCAATTAGTTCCTCAGATAAACAGTCATCTCTCAATAGTTACTCTATGAAGGTAGTGTCACCCACTTTATGCCAAAAGAATGTGATGAAACCATATATAATATCACAAACAAGGTAATTAAATATTTTTCATCTTCTAGTTCCATAGATTACAAGTTTTGCTATCGATCTCTGGGTTGTTGATGTGGATCGCCTCCATTGACTCATGAGACAGCAACAAGTTAGGGAACTTGCCAGAGTTGGCTTTGGGCCCTCTAATACTTAAGTCAGCAAGCAAGTACTGGGTGTGGGAAAGAGAAGGAACTCAATAGCAATAATGACAAAATGAGAGTCTTCATTTCTTTCTTACCCTTTATGTAGAGGTTTTGCATCATATATGGCCATGGGGTTTGGAATCCCCTAGAGGTTGTATTGTAATGGACTAGGGTTGTGTGATAACTACTAAGAGATGTATAGTAACGATCCAAGATTGCATTGTAACTATCTTAAGATATGTTGTAACCATTTAGGATTGTGTTGTAGCCATCTAGCACATGATGTGATCATCCAAGTTCATTATTATAATCCTTAACTATTAGCACGATGAAAGTGGAGAGTTTTCTGATGTGCTGATGCATTTGTCTAGGTTAAAATACCTTAGGCTAACTCAAGACAATTGCCAAGCTAAATAGTTGTTTGGTTGAGCTGTGAGACTTTAGTCGGCATGTCTGATGCTATGTGACCTTAGAAGTTGGTTGGTTTTGGTCTGCTCAATCTAGCTCTCAGATTGGTTGAAGATGACTTGTCTTGATTACATCGAGGGGTTGTAGAGCATATCTCAGTCACCATGTCAACTGTGATTTGAATAAATCCAATTGTGCCACATTATCAGGCTCATTTTTTGCCATAACCTACCTCCTCTTTCTTGACTGAGTTGAGATTGGAAGTATGATTTAGGGAAGTATCCTACTTGGATGCTTAATTAGGTGGCTTGGTTGTTTGCTCACCATGGTTTTGGTTGTGAGTGATTGATGTTTAATTCTTAATTTCAAATATACAACTATTATATGTGGCTTCGATTCTAGCTCCCAAAATCCTGCACGTTAGTCATGTCGAATCTCTTCGAATCTATAGTTTGTCGCTTGGCATTTTAATACTACCGCTTTGTACATTATGTGCATGTTAGGTTGGGACTTGTGGCATTTCTGTTGGGGGGAAACAGATGTAACGATCTAAGCTATCCATGAGGCTATATTTGAGCTGTTTGCCACATAATAAAGATAGGGGAGGTGTTGTCTGTTAGATATGTGTGCCCTAGAAGCCAGAATTGACTGACACTTGTAATACACTTCTAGGGGCAAAATTATAATTTTGACTATAAATAATAAAATGGATTATTTTCTGTCACAAATGTGTATTTAGTATCTATGATACATCTCTTGATTTAATGGTAATGATAATTCATATTTTCAAAAGTTAAAAATTTAAGACATAAATTTTCATTTATTAACTCATAAAATGCTCCTGACCGTAGGATCATTATGAGGATGGTGATTGAGCTGAAAGGTTGGTGTATAATCACTTCTTCATAGTAAATGAGTCTTGAGTCTATGGTGTAGAGACACCGAAGCGAGAGTACAGATACTCGTTAGAGAATGAGGGCACTGAGCATGACCACCTCGAGCAGTCATAAGAAAGTCTATCTTCTCATCGATGACTGACTTGAAGCTGCAGTGGTATGTCTGGTTCTTTGACTTGAGGTGCATCGACAGTTCACCTTGAGGGTGTTATAGTTTGACTACACCATGACTCGATCTCCTAGCCATTTGGAACCCTGAGGTGTATGTTGGCTATAGCATGTTCATTGTAGGAATTGGATTGCACCAAGAGGAAATCTATCTACCTCAGTGGATGAGGAGCAGTCCTATGATGATCATGAGAATCAAGTCCATAAGCCCATGGCCATGGCAGAGTGAAATAATAGAAAGAGTTTCTATTAAGGTTTTTACATCGGACTTGAATCGAATGATTAAATCATATGATAGAAATTAGGGTTTGACGAGTTCACCTTAACCCTAATCTGATCGGGGCTCAAGATAGAAGAACTTAATCACACAACTAGCTGCACCGAGAGGTTTATTTTCAATTTTGATGGGTTGCCACCATATACTGCTAGGTGTCACTAGTGGATTTTGGAAGTAATTAGAATGATTTAGATGATCGATCATTCTAGTTGTCTGAATCAGAAGAGTTCTGATCAATCGAAAGAAGTTTCGATGATGTCGATGATGGAGATTACGACATATTCCATTACCATACAGAACTGAATCTAACTAGATCACACAAATAAAGGTTTGAATTTGGATATCATCAATTGGACTAATCCAGTTTAATTGATTTGAATTAGATTCAATTAGGTTCAAAGAAATCATGCTAGCACACGATTGAACCTAACGTTCTCTTTTTATTATCATTAAAAGTTATCTCGACTGAGCCAAATGAGTTTGTGCTCACTCAGGTACTTTTACTTGATCTGATTGAAGCTTGTCTAGGTTAGAAAAGGATTGTTTTAATTTATGAGATAAATTTGAGATAACACCTGCCATTTTCTGTTAATTCTTGTCTTTTGACTTTGGTCAAACGTTGACCTTTGAACCTTGGAGATCTGCCCATGTGTCATGCACCTATTGGAGAGTAGATAGGGGCTTGTCCTCTTATTAGAAATTGAAAAGAAGGTGATGCATGCCTAGGGAGGCGTGCGCCTATGGATAGGGACACCGGGAGTCCCATATGGATGGGACTCTAGGTTGCTTCTTGGATTCTACTTAGGTGACCCCTAGCCATAGACTTTGACCAGTCTTAGGTGCCATCTAAGGATGAATTAGTGGGGCTCTCATCTGATTGGATCAGATGATGTCATCCCATCAATTAGATTTAGATCTGATTGCACGAAGCAACGTGATTGGCTGGGATGATGTGGCATTGCATGATGCAGCAGGATCTATATAAACCTTATTTGCACCACACTTTGAAAGAGTTCCTCTTAGCCCATGCCCTAAGGCTGCCCCTCTCCCTCCTCCACATCATCTTCTGATCGTCTCTCTCTTCTCCATGCCCAAGAAAAGTTGGGCCCCAGTTTGGTGCGATCCAGGCAAGAAAGAGCTGACAAGAAAGAAAGAAGGCAGCACTACTGTAGAGACGACTGCTGATCTTCAGAAGAAGTTTAGAAGATCCTCTAAATCAGATCCAGATTTAATTTTTGGAGAGATGATAAAGAAGGAGAAGATCTCCGGATTTAGCCCAAGTAGATATCAGTAGAGGCCAGGCGCTTGCATGGCTAGATCTAGAATCTCAGACAATCAGCAGGATCATCAAAGGGTAATCAGATTACCCAACATCAAGGTATAAATTAAATTAGATTTAATTTATTTTTATTTTTATTCATTAGATCTATAAAATTAGATCTAAAATATCTCAAATCTAATCTAAATGCATGAGAAAATTTTTTGAAATATCTCTCTTGATCCGATCAGATCTGAGCGAACCTGATCCGTGAAATCAGAATTTCTCCTTCAACTGGTATCAGAGCCAAGTTCTCTAAATTATTTAGATCTAATTTTTAATTTATTTTGATCTAAAAATTAGTTAATTTTAGATATCACATGAGATGTGATTAGATCTAAAATTAGAAAAGTTAAAATTAAATATTATAGATCTAAGTTCTACAATATGCATGACTAGTTGTAAAATAGAATAGTTGTATATGTAGTCTTGCATGATCATGATTTATTTTAATTAAATTATGATTTTAAATCTATTTATTTTTTATTTTTTAAAGATTATAAATATTATAATAAGATTTAAAAAATAAAAAATAAAATTATTTAATTTTTAGATCATGTGAGATATGATGCATGCATGACTAGACTAGTTGTAGAATAGTTCTACATAATTATCTAGATTAAACTTTATTTTAATGTGATCAATTTAAATCTAATTTTTTAGATAATTATAAGATAATTTAGATTTAAAAAATATGCATAATATGTACATAAGATGTATGCAAAATATATATTAAGTTAGATCAATTTTTATATATGAGATATATGATGTAGATCTAACTAGTTTTATAGATTTATATTTCTGATTAAGGCATTTTCCTTGGCCGTCCTGATCATAAGAATAAAGTAGGATTTAAATGTCCTCTCCTTCCATTCGATAGGGTGTTCTTATGATGTGTAGGGGATGCTGCGCATTCGTCCTTAATCAGAAATCAAAAACTTACTTTCTGCAAAATCCTAGATCCTGAAATCCTAGGATTTTATTTACATGTTTTGTTTGTGAACCCTAAACTTAATTAAGAATTAAGATTATGAAATATTAATTAGATCTAAAATTAAAAATTTTAGATCTAAGACATATTCATAATATTGGGATTCGGGCTTGGGTAGCTCAATTAGGTCTAAGCGGTTGATCAAATCGAATCAAGAGTTGGTTAGATGGGATCAATGAGTGCTTAAATTGACCAGCCTAATAGGATTAAGTCTGGGTCAAGATCGAGTCACATGAGTGATCGATCAAGCTAAGACCTAATTAGGCTCAGTGGTTAGAGTCTGGATTGTAGGCTAACCCGATTGGTTCTGGCTCAACAATTTGGTGTCTAAGGTAAGTTTGGCAGATACGACCGACTGATTTTTAATTGGGAGCTACTCGACTCGAATGCATTCTTGTCGAGTTAATGGCATATCCCTTCCACCGGTCTCACTTACCTGGCCATGTTTGTTGACTCAGTTCTGATCTGAGGTGGTCAATAATCCGAGCTAACCCATGCCACTAGGTTAGTCATAATGGTTATGACTATGTCAAGTCTAGTTTAATGAGACCTAAATCAAATCTTCCTAAGAAAAGATTAAGTCTAAGGTCTTCCACCATTGTAGATGTGCGGGCCCTTCCCGGGGTTGATTGTTCTTGACTGGTTATAGTGGCTTCAGTTGCACCAAAAAGATGCAACCATGTCTATTAGGCATTGGATGCTACGGGCTGGAGGATGGATTGGGACTCAATATTTTGGATACGGTGAGAGACTCAATTAGGAAATCCAATCTATGCAAATGGTGGGTCTGACTTAACTAAGGAGTGGATCAATATTTTGGGCATGGTGAGATTCATGAATTAGAGACCAAGTTTGGGTGCACCATGATTAGAGAATCATTGAACAAGAGTTGTTCACTCATTGGCTAACCCATCACCAATAACTGTTAGGTGAGGTGATGAGTCAGTTGGTGGGACCACACCACCCATTAGAAATCATTAATTGTAAAAATTTTTGCATCTCTATAGAGAAAGTGTAGGTATTCAAAAAAATAGTGGAAGCTAATTTATTTAAAAATAAAATCTCTAAATAAATTGGTTAAGTCTTAATTACAAAATCTAACTAAAAATTTTGACTCTCTACAAAAAAATATCCGTATCCAACCCACTAGCACGAATCCTGGACACCCATAGACTGATCGAATCAAATTACAAGGATTGGCTCCAAAACTTCAAAATTATTTTTGGTTCTAAGAAGTTGACTCATGTGTTGGATCAGGACCCTCCCACCTTACCAGCTTGTCCATTCGCTGAACAGAGAGCGTCTCTGGATAAGTGAACGGATGAAGATAACAAGGCCAGATATTACATGTTGGGCTCGATGTCTGATGAACTTCAGCACCAACATGAAGATATCAGGATTGCTCATCAAATGTTGGCTCACCTATAAGAGATGTTTGGTGAACAAAGTCGCACAGCCAAGTATCAAGTCACTAAATGACTATTCAAGGCTAAGATGCATGATGGGTAGTCAGTTTAAGATCATTGTATTATGATGATCAAGGATTTAGAAGAGCTTGAGAAGCTTAGAGTGAAGTTAGACTTGGATCTACAGAATGACATAATTCTGCAATCTTTGACTGATGCGTATGGGCAGTTCATCATGAACTACCATATGCATAAACTTCAAAATTCCTTGGCCGAACTTATGAACATGCTGGTTACCGTTGAACTTTCTATGAAAGATTCTAAAGGCTCAGTGCTTGCTATGGAATGGATTTTTTGTAAGAGAAAATCTTTTGGAAAGAAGATGTCTGTGAAAAAGCAGAAGATGGAAGGAGGAAAGAAGAAAAAGGCAGAGCTAAAGAAGAAGGCCATTGACAAAGAAAAGTATTTTCATTGCAACAATGATGGCCATTGGAAGTGAAACTATCCTACTTACCTGGCCACCCTGAAGAATAAGAAGGAGGCAGGTCCTTCTGGAGGTATGCTCGTTATTGAGTCTAACCTTACAGTTTCTTCTGCATCCAATTGGATGCTTGACTCTGGTTCTAGTGCTCATTTGTAAACTTCCATATAAGATCTTGAGGATAGCAGGAGGCTGAGGGATGGTGAGATGATCCTGTACGTCGAAAATGGAGCAAGAGTTGCTGTCATGACCATGGGAACATACCCTCTTCGACTACCATGTGGTTTAGACTTAGTGTTAAAAGACTGTTATTATGTGCCTACAGCAAGTAGAAATTTAATTTCTATTTCATGCCTAGTACTAGAAGGCTATGTAATTAGTTTTCTTAAGGATTATTGTAACATTCTTTATGAAAGAAATAAAATTGCAAGTGGTTTCCTTATTAACGATCTTTATCAGTTATATGTTGATGTATCTATTTTTAATATCGAGCAAAATGTGAATACCATGAAACGACCAAGGGATAGTCCAAATGATAGGTATCTATGGCACCTAAGACTAGGTCATATAGCAGAAGATAGGGTTAACAATTTGGAGAAAACTGAGCTATTGAGTTCATTGACTTTCGAATCATATTCAATTTATGAATCTTGTCTTCATGGCAAAATGACTAAGCTTCCTTTTGTAGGACATGGAGAAAAGGCCATGGATCTTCTTGCCCTAGTACATACTGATATGTGCGGCCAATTTGATGTGTCGGCTAGAGGCAACTTTATCTACTTCATAACCTTTACTGATGATTTATCTAGGTATGGGTATGTGTATCTTATGAGACACAAGTCTGAAGCTTTTAAAAAGTTCAAGAAATTCAGACGTGAAGTAGAAAAGCAAATAAAAAAATTTATTAAAGTTCTTCGATCAGATCGAGGAGGTGAATACTTGAACTATCTCAAGGAAAATAGAATAGTCTCTCAATGGACTCCACCTGGAACACCTCAACTCAATGGGATTTCAGAATGAAGGAATCGGACCCTATTAGATATGGTTCGATCTATGATGAGCTTCACAGACCTCCCTAATTTTTTTTTGGGATATTATTTGTTAATTGCAACATACTTACTGAATAGAGCTCCTTTTAAAATCATTTCTACCACACCGTATGAGATATGGCATGATAAGAAACTAAGTCTGAGTCATCTTAGAATTTGGGGTTGTCTAGCTCATGTCAAAAGACAACAAGCGGACAAGTTAGACTTTAGGTCCTTCAAAGCTCGATTTATAGGATATCCTAAAGAGTCATTAGGATATTATTTCTACATTTTAGAAGATCACAATGTGATTGTGAGTCGACATATCATCTTTCTTGAAAAATAGTTTATTCAAGATAGTGACATTGGAAAGCAGATCAAGCTTGAGGACTCAAAAGAGCAACGAGCTAAGGACCAAATGGAACCAAATCAAGTTAAGCCAATCCAATCACTACCTCCACCTCGTAGATCGAAAAGAGTTTTCCATCCTCCTGAGAGGTACTTAGGTACTATTTCAGAGGAAGTAAAGAAAATGTTCCTCGTAGGTAATGGGGTTCATGGTGATGATCCCAAAATCTATAACGAGGCGATATCGGATATCGACTTCGAGAAATGGTTAGAGGTAATGAAGTCAAAAATTGACTTAATGCACTCAAACCAAGTCTGGACCTTGGTAGATCCACCAGAAGGTATAGTGCCTATTGGATGTAAATGGATCTACAAGAGAAAGATTGGTGCAGATGGAAATGTGGGGACATTCAAAGTTAGATTAGTGGCAAAAGGTTATAGTCAATGTGAAGGCATTGACTATCAGGATACCCTTTCACCAGTAGCTATGCTAAAATCCATCCGCACATTGCTTGCTATTGCAGCCTATTTTGATTATGAAATATGGCAAATGGACATGAAAATGACATTCTTAAATGGATATCTTAAGGAAGATATCTATATGGAACAGCTCCTAGGTTTCACATCTAGTGATGATGATCATAAGGTATGCAAGCTGCAAAGATCCATATATGGACTTAAGCAAGCATCTCGGAGCTGGAACACTCACTTTAATGATGTGATTAAATTGTTTGGTTTCATCAAAAATGAGGAGGAGCCATGTGTCTTCAAAAAGGTTAGTGGGAGCACTGTTGTCTTTCTCGTATTGTACGTGGATGACATCCTCCTTATTGAAAATGATATTCTCATGTTGACTATAGTTAAAATATAGTTATCTAAAGAATTCTCCATGAAAGACCTAGGAGAAGCATCCTTTATTCTAGAAATTAAGGTCTGTAGAGATAGACCGAATAGGATGCTAGGACTTTCATAAAAGATGTACATAGAGGAAGTGCTAAAGAGGTTTAGCATGGAAAACTCTAAGAGGGGTTTGGTACCCTTCAGACATGGCATTCATCTTTCCAAAAGGATGTGCCCTAGCACACCTGAGGAAATAGAATGCATAAGCAAGATCCCTTATGCTTCAGCAATAGGGAGCCTCATGTATGCCATGTTATGTACACGACCTGATATAGCCCATGCTGTGAGTGTGACGAGCAGATATCAGTCGAATCTAGGTGAAGAACACTGAACTTCTATGAAATGTATCTTTAAGTACTTGAGAAGAACTAAGGATATGTTGTTGGTCTTTGGTAATAAGAACTCCAAGTCCAAGGGTATACAGACTTGGATTTTATGTCCGATGTAGATGATCGAAAGTCGACATTTGGGAGTCTATTTGTGTGCAATGGTGGAGCTGTCAATTAGAAAAGTTCCAAGCAGACAATGATAGCAGATTCCACCATGGAAGCAGAATACATCGCTGCATCAAAAGCTGCAAAGGAGGTACTCTAGTATAAAAAGTTTACCATAGAGATCGGAGTGATGCCATCAGATGCTATTCCTCTATACTGCGACAACAATGGCACCATAGCCCTTGCTAAGGAGCCGAGGTCTCATCAGAAATCCAAGCACATCGAGTAGCAATACCACCTCATCCATGATTACCTTGAGAAGGGATACGTCGAGGTCAAGAGAGTCGACTCCGCAGATAATGCGACGGACCCGCTTACAAAGCATTGGACCAGCAAAAGATCGAAGCCTACCTTAAGAAAATGGGACTTAGATTTATAGCCAATTAACTTTAGATCAAGTGGAAGTTTGTTAGATATGTGTGCCCTAGAAGTCAGAATTGGCTGACACTTATAATACACTTCTAGGGGCAAAATTATAATTTTGACTATAAATAATTAAATAGGTTATTTTCTATCATAAATGTGTATTTAGTGTTTGTGATACATCCCTTGAGTTAATGGTAATGATAATTCATATTTTCAAGCATTGAAAATTTAAGATATGAATTTTTATTTATTAACTCATAAAATGCTCCTGACCTAGGATCATCATGAGGATGGTGATTGATCCAAAAGATTGGTGTACAATCACTTCTTCATAGTAGATGAGCCTTCAGTCTATGGTGTAGAGACATCGGAGCAAGAGTATAGGTACTCGTTAGAGAATGAGGGCACTGAGCGTGACCACCTCGAGCAGTCATAAGAAAGTCTAATTTTTCGTCGATGACTGCCTCAAAGCTGTAGTGGTGTATCTGGTTCTTTGACCTGAGGTGCATCGATAGTTCACCTTGAGGGTGTTATAGTTTGACTACACCATGACTCGGTCTCCTAGCCATTCAAAATTTTGAGGTGTATGTTGGCTATAGCATGTTCATTGAGCGGAGTTTAAAAAAGTGCCAGTGATAAGTCCTGGGTGTTGACCACGAAGACTAGCTCTCTCAATGTTGAACTTGATTCGGCGAAAGAGACAATCCGATTGTTGGAGGAGAGTTCATCGTGGTCTTTTGATAAGTCGAGACATGATTGGGACTGGTTGAAAACTTTTTTTGAGCTTTAGAGGTAGCTTCATGATGCTGAAGCTCGGCACGATAAGTGTAGGACTGATTATAAAGAGAGAATGAGTAGGCTTGAAAGTGAGCTCAAATCGACGAACGAAGAGGTGGCTCATCTTCGGAGGCAATTACACGATAATCAGCAAGCCGGTGCTGATAAAGAGTCAGAGCAGGTTATTTTTCTAAGAAAATCCTTTCATGGTCTTTCATTTGCATATGAGAAGGATAAGGCCGAACTTCAACAGTTGAAGATCCAGATGGTATACGAGCATCAAGCTGTGAAGGACACGGAGGTTGAGTCGGTGGTTCTAAGGAGGCAGTTGAGAGAATCCGAAGATAATTATCGACGAGCCGATAGGATGTATATGGAGAGTCTGCTAAGAAAGAAAGAACTTGAGGAAGAGATAGTTAGTTTAAAAAAATCTTTGGTTATGGCCAGCAACCCAAAGTCTGAAGGATCAGATCCTTCTTAGAGCTTTGGCCTTTTCGTCCTCGCTTTTGTAATCGATCTTATAGATCTTCATTTTATAACAATTCTAACTTTAATGAAGAAATACCTTCTTTAATTATTTTTCTATTTCATTTCTTTGATTTTCTTCTTTATTTTGTCTTTTATCGGAATAATCATCGAAAAGTAGCTTTTCTCCTATCTTTTTATGATCGAAGATCTTTATTTGTATCAGGACGATGTTAGGATGATGTTGTCTTTCCATTTCTAGCTTAGTTATTTTTTCTTGATCCTTTTGTTAAGATGAAGTCCTTACTTATTCTTAATGAGGTTGGTTTTTGCTTTTGCCATGATGAGATTTTTCTTCTATCTCAGGCAACCGGAGGTCTTTGATTTGCTCATATTAGAACGAGGTTCTCCTTCTATTAACAGGACTGCAGTGGCATGGTTGGACTGTTGATAGGTTTTCTTCTTTCCTCCTATTTTTAATAACTAGAGGTCTTTGGTTTGCTCATGTTAGGATGAGGTCCTCCTCCTATCCCTAACATGGCAGTAGGAGCATAAATGGGCCATTGAATGGGCCTCTCCCCTCATCCCATCTTAAATTAATGAGGCTTTCGACTTTACTCAAGTTAGGATGAGGTTCTCCTATTCCTAACAAAGCTGTAGAGGCACAAATAGGCCATTGAATGGGCCTCTTATTAGATATATATGCCCTAGAAGCCAGAATTGGCTGACACTTGTAATACACTTCTAGGGGCAAAATTGTAATTTTGACTAAAATCAATAAATGGATTATTTTCTATCACATATGTGTATTTAGTGTCTGTGATACATCCTTTGAGTTAATGGTAATGATAATTCATATTTTCAAGAGTTGAAAATTTAAGACATGAATAATCATTATTAACTCATAAATTGCTCCCGACCATAGGATCATCACGAGGATGGTGATTGATCCGAAAGGTTGGTGTACAATCGCTTCTCTTTAGTAGATGAGTCTTGAGTCTATGGTGTGGAGACACCGGAGCGAGAGTACAGGTACTCGTTAGAGAATGAGGGCACTGAGCGTGACCACCTCGAGTAGTCATTAGGGAGTCTACCTTCTCGTCAATGACTGACTCGATGCTGCAGTAGTGTGTCTGGTTCTTTGACCTGAGATGCATCGGCAGTTCACCTTGAGGGTGTTATAGTTTGACTACACCATTACTCGGTCTCCTAGCCATATGGAACCCTGAGGTGTATGTTGGCTATGACATGTTCATTGTAGGAACTGGATTGGCATCAAGATGGAATCTATCTACCTCGGTGGTAGAGGAGCAGCCCTATGATGATCATGAGAATCAAGTCCAGAAGCCCATGGCCATGGCAGAGTGAAATAATAGAAAGAGTTTCTATTTAGATTTTCACATTGGACTCGAATCGAATGATTACATCATATGACAGAGACTAGGGTTTGACGAGTTTACCTTAACCCTAATCTGATCGGGGCTCAAGATAGAAGAACTGAATCACACAGGTAGCTGCACCAAGAGGTTCGCATTCAGCTCTGATGGGTTGCCACCATATACTGCTAGGTGTCACTGGTGGATTTTGGGAGCAATTAGAATGATTTAGATGATCGATCATTCTAGCTGTTCGAATCAGAAGAGTTCTGATCCATCGAAAGGAGTTTCGATGATGTCGATGATAGAGATCATGACATATCCCATTACCATACAGAACTGAACCTAACTGGGTCACACAAACAAGGGTTTGAATCTGGTGATCATCAATTGAACTGATCTAGTTCAATTGATCTGAATGAGATTCAATTAGGTTCAAGGAAATCGTGCTAGCACTCGATTGAACCTAACGTTCTTCTTTTGCTATCATAAATAAGTTGTCCTGTCTGAGCCAAAGGAGTTTGTGCTCAATCAGAGGCCTTCATATGGTCTGACTGGAGGTTGTCCAAGTCAGAAAAGGTTGTCTTATTTTGTAAGACATTACCTGCCATTTTTGGTCACCTGCCATTTCTTGTTCTTTGACTTTGGTCAAAAGTCTACCTTTGACTGGTCAAACGTTGACCATTGACACTTTGACTTTTGACCACATGTCATGCACCTATTGGAGAGCTGGTGGGGGCCTGTCCCCCTGCCAGAACCTGGCAAGGAGAAGGGCGCACGCCACCCTAGGCGTGTGCCCAAGTTGGAGGCGCCTAGGAGTCCTTGTTGGACAAGGACTCCATCTCCTTTTTGGATTCCAATTAGAGTTCTTCTAAGAACCAACTTTGACTGGTCTTAGGCGCCCTCTAAGGAGGAATCCAGGGGACTCTATTCCCACCAATCAGATTTAGATCTGATTTCACAAAGGGTTGTGATTGGTTGGGAGGAAGAGGAGTTGGATCACGCTTAGTCTATAAAAAGGACCCTGCGCCCAACTCAGAAAAAGATTCAATTGAGAATTGAAAACCCACGCCCCAAGGCTGCCTCTCCCCTCCCTCTCCATGCCAAACCACCTTCTCCCCTTGCTCTCCACGTCCAAAAGGAGTTTTGGACCTTGGTTGGTGCGATTCAGATCAAAGAAAGGCGATCAAAAGTAAGAAGGCTGCGCTGCTGCAAAGGACGACTGCTCATCTTCAAAAAGAGTTTTGAAGATCCTCCAGATCAGATCCAGATCTAATTTTTGGAGGTGTGATAGAGAAGAAGAGGATCTCCAGATCCAACCTGAGTGGATACCGGTAGAGGCCAGGCGCTTGCGTGGCTAAGATCCAGAACCTTCCGCTGCAAACAGGATCATCAACAGGGTAATAGGATTACCCAAATCAGGTAAATTAAATTTGATTTAATTTATATTTTATTTTATTTTATTAAAATAATAAGAATCAGATCTAAAACATATCAAGATCTGATTGGGATCAAGAGAAAAATTTTTGAAATATATCTCTTGATCTGATCAGATCTGAACGAACCTGGATCCGGGAAATCAGGATTTCCCTTCAACTGGTATCAGAGCCATGGTTCTAAAATTATTTAGATCTAATTTTAAATTTATTTTAATTAAAAATAAGTGATTTTCAGATGTCACATGAGATGTGATCAGATCTGAAATTCAGAAAAAATTAAAATTAAATAATTTGGATCTAAGATTAGAAGATATGCATGACTAGTTCTAGAATAGAATAGTTCTATAGAATAGTCTTGCATGTTTTTGATTTAATTCTGATTAAATCATATTTTAGATCTTTTTATTTACTATTTTTTGATATTATAAGTATTATAATAACATCTAAAAAATAGTAAATAAAAATTATTTAATTTTTAAACATCATATGAGATATGATTGATGCATGTCTAGACTAGTTGTAGAATAGTTCTACATAATTGTCTAGATTAGAATTTATTTTGATTAGATCAATTTAAATCTAATTTTTTAGATTATTATGAGATAATTTAGATCTAAAAATATGCATGATTTGATACATGAGATGTATGCAAAATATGCCATGATTAGATCTAACTTTATATATGAGATATATGATATAGATCTAAATACTGTTTTGTAGTATTGAATGTTCCTGATTAAGGCGTTCCTCTTGGCCGTCCGGTCATAAGAATGAAGAAGGGTTTAAAGGCCCTCTCTTCCCATTCGATGGGGTGTTCTTATGATGTGTAGGGGTGCTGCGTGTTCGTCCTTAATCAGAAACCCAAAACTTACTTTCTGCAAAACCCTAGATCCTGAAACCCTAGGATTTATTGTGCATATTTTGTTTATGAACCCTACTTAATTAAGAATTAAGATTATGGAAATATTAATTAGGTCTAAAATTGAGAATTTTAGATCTAAGACATATTCATAATACTGGGTTCGGGCTTGGGTAGCTCAATTAGGTCTAAGCGGTTGATCAAACCGAATCAAGAGTTGGTTAGATGGGATCAACAATGCTTAAATTGACCAAGCCTAATAGGATTAAGTCTGGGTCAAGATCGAGTCACGATCAAGCAAGACCTAATTAGGCTCAGAGGTTAGAGTCTGGATTGTAGGCTAACCCAATTGGTTCTGGCTCAACAATTTGGTGTCTAAGGTAAGTTTGGCACATACGACCGACTGGATTTTTAATTGGAAGCTACTCGACCTGAATGCATTCTTGTACGAGTTAATGGCATATTCCTTCCACCGGTCTCACTTACCTGGCCATATCTGTTGACACAGTTCTGATCTGAGGTGGTCAATAATCCGAGCTAACCCATGCCACTAGGTTAGTCATAATTGTTATGACTATGACAAGTCTAGTTTAATGAGACCTGAATCAATTCTCCCTAAGAAAAGATTAAGTCTGAGGTCTTCCACCATTGTAGATGTGCGGGCCCTTCCCGGGGTTGATTGTTCTCGGCTGGATACAGTGGCTCAGTTGCACCGGAAAGATGCAACCATGTCTATTAGGCATTGGATGCTATGGGCTGGAGGATGAGTTGGGCTCAATATTTGGATACGGTGAGAGACTCAATTAGGAACCCAGTCTATGCAAATGGTGGGTCTGACTTAACTAAGGAGTGGATCAATATTTCCGGATACGGTGAGATTCATGAATTAGAGACCAAGTTTGGGTGCACCATGATTAGAGAATCATTGAACAAGAGTTGTTCACTCATTGGCTAACCCATCACCAATAACTGTTAGGTGAGGTGATGAGTCAGTTGGTGAGACCGCACCACCCACTAGAAATCATTAATCATGGAGATTTTTGCATCTCTACAGAGGGAGTGTAGGGATCCGAGAAAATAGTGGGAGCTAATTTGTTTAAAAATAAAATCCCTAAATAAATTGGTCAAGTCAATAATTACAGTATCTAACTAGAATCTTTGACTCTCTACAGGAAAATGTCTGCGTCCAACCCATTAGCACGTATCCTGGACACACATAGACTGACCTGGACCCAATTATAAAGATTGGCTCAGGAACTACAAAATTATTTTGGGTTTCGAGAAGTTAACCCATGTTTTGGACCAGGACCCTCCCACCTTACCAGCCCGTCCATCTGTTGAACAGAGAGCATCTCTGGAAAAATGGATTGACGAAGATAATAAGGCCAGATATTACATGTTGGGCTCGATGTCTGATGAGCTCCAGCGCCAACATGAAGGATATCGGGACTGCTCGCCAAATGTTGGCTCACCTGCAGGAGATGTTTGGTGAACAGAGTCGCGCAGCCAAATATCAAGTCACGAAATGACTTTTTAAGGCTAAGATGCGTGATGGGCAGTCAGTCCAAGATCACTGTCTGACAATGATCAAGGACATGGAAGAGCTTGAGAAGCTCGGTGTGAAGTTGGACTTGGACCTGCAGAATGATATTCATTCTGCAATCCTTGACTGATGCATATGGGCAATTCATCATGAATTACCACATGCATAAACTTCAGAATTCCTTGGCCGAATTAATGAATATGCTGGTTACCGCTGAGCTTTCTATGAAAGGTTCTAAAGGCTCAATTCTTGCTATGGAACGAACTTCTTCCAAAAGAAAGTCTTATGGAAAGAAAAAGAAGTCTGTGAAAAAGCAAAAGGTGGAAGGATCAAAGAAGAAGAAGGCAGAGCCGAAGAAAAAGGCCGATGGCAAAGGAAAGTGTTTCCATTGCAACAGCGACGGCCATTGGAAGCGGAACTGCTCTACTTACCTGGTCACCCTAAAGAACAAAAAGGAAGGTCCTTCTGGAGGTATGCTCGTTATCTAGTGCTCATCTGTGCACTTCCATGCAGGGTCTTGAGGATAGCAGGAGGCTGAGGGATGGAGACATGATCCTACGCATCGGTAATGGAGCAAGAGTTGCTGCAGTAGCCGTGGGAACATACCCTCTTCGATTACCATCTGGTTTAGACTTAGTTTTGAAAGACTGTTATTTTGTGCCTATAGCTAGCAGGAATTTGATTTCTGTTTCATGCTTAGCACAAGAAGGCTATGTGATCACCTTCTTTAAGGACCATTGTAACATTCTTTATGAAAGAAATAAAATTGCAAATGGTTTCCTTATTAATGGTCTTTATCAGCTACATATTGATGTACCTATTCTAACTATCGAGCAAAACGTGAATGCCAAACGACCTAGGGATAGTCCAAATGACAGATATCTATGGCACCTGAGATTAGGTCATATAGCAGAAGATAGGATCAACAAATTGGAGAAAAATGGGCTATTGAGTCCATTGACTTCCGAGTCATATCCAACTTGTGAATCCTGTCTTCAAGGCAAAATGACCAAACTCCCTTTTGTTGGACATGGGGAGAGGGCCACAGATCTCCTTGCCCTAGTACATACTGATGTGTGCGGCCCATTTGATGTGCCGGCTAGAGGCAATTTTGTCTACTTCATTACCTTTACCGATGATCTGTCTAGGTATGGGTATGTGTATCTTATGAGACACAAGTCTGAAGCTTTTGAAAAGTTCAAAGAATTCAGACATGAAGTAGAAAAACAAACAGGAAAACCCATTAAGGTTCTTCGATCAGATCGAGGAGGTGAATACCTTAGCCGGAAATTCCTAGACTATCTCAAGGATAATGGCATAGTCTCTCAATGGACTCCACCAGGAACACCTCAACTCAACGGGGTTTCAGAATGGAGAAATCTGACTCTATTGGATATGGTTCGATCCATGATGAGCTTCACAGACCTCCCTGATTTCTTTTGGGGACACTCATTGTTAACTTCAATTTATCTACTGAATAGGGTTTCCTCTAAAACCATTCCTACCACACCGTATGAGATATGGCATGGTAAGAAACCAAGTCTGAGTCATCTCAGAATTTGGGGTTGTCCGGCTCATGTCAAAAGACAACAAGCGGACAAGTTAGAGTTTAGGTCCTTCAGAGCTCGATTCATAGGATATCCTAAAGAGTCATTAGGATACTATTTCTACATTCCAGAAGACCACAATGTGATTGTGAGTCGACATGCCATATTTCTTGAAAAATAGTTTATTCAAGATAGCGGCATTGGAAAGCAGATTAAGCTTGATGAGAAAGTCTCACAAGCAGAACGAGCTAAGGACCAATTGGAACCAAATCAGGTTGAGCCAATAAGAACACTACCTCCTCCACCTCGTAGATCGGAAAGAGTTTCCCATCCCCCTGAAAGATACTTAGGTATTATTTCAGAGGATGTAGAGAAAATGTTCCTCGTAGGTAATGGTGCTCATGGTGATGATCCCAAAACCTACAATGAGGCAATATCAGATATCGACTCCGAGAAATGGCTAGAGGCAATGCAGTCAGAAATTGACTCGATGCACTCAAACCAAGTCTGGACCTTGGTAGATCCACCAGAAGGTATAGTACCTATTGGATGTAAATGGATCTTCAAGAGAAAGATTGGTGCAGATGGGAATGTGGAGACATTCAAGGCTAGACTGGACTTCTGTGAAATGTATCCTTAAGTACTTGAGAAGAACTAAGGATATAATGTTGGTCTTTGGTAACGGAGAACTCCAAGTCCAGGGATACACAGACTCGGATTTCATGTCCGATATAGATGATCGAAAGTCGACATCTGGCAGTCTGTTTGTGTGCAATGGTGGAGCTGTCAGCTGGAAGAGTTCCAAGCAAACGGTGATAGCAGATTCCACCATGGAAGCAGAATATATCGCTGCATCAGAGGCTGCGAAGGAAGCATTCTGGTATAAGAAGTTTGCTGCAGAAATCAGAGTAATGCCATCAGATGCCATTCCTCTATACTGCGACAACAATGGCGCCATAGCCCTTGCTAAGGAGCCAAGGTCTCACTAAAAATCCAAGCACATTGAGCGGCGATACCACCTCATCCGCGATTACCTCGAGAAGGGTTACGTCGAGGTCAAGAGAGTCGACTCCATAGATAATGTGGCAGACCCACTTACAAAGCCGTTGGGCCAGCAGAAGTTCGAAGCCCACCTTGAGAAAATGGGACTTAGACTTGTAGCCAATTGGCTTTAGGACAAGTGGGAGATTGTTAGATATATGTGCCCTAGAAGCCAGAATTGGCTGACACTTGTAATACACTTCTAGGGGCAAAAATGTAATTTTGACTAAAAGCAATAAATGGGTTATTTTCTATCACATATGTGTATTTAGTGTCTGTGATACATCCTTTGAGTTAATAGTAATGATAATTCATATTTTCAAGAGTTGAAAATTTAAGACATGAATAATCATTGTTAACTCATAAATTGCTCCCGATCATAGGATCATCACGAGGATGGTGATTGATCCGAAAGGTTGGTGTACAATCGCTTCTCTTTAGTAGATGAGTCTTGAGTCTATGGTGTGGAGACAGAGCGAGAGTATAGGTACTCGTTAGAGAACGAGGGCACTGAGCGTGACCACCTCGAGTAGTCATTAGGGAGTCTACCTTCTCGTCAATGACTGACTCGATGCTGCAGTAGTGTGTCTGGTTCTTTGACCTGAGGTGCATCGGCAGTTCACCTTGAGGGTGTTATAGTTTGACTACACCATTACTCGGTCTCCTAGCCATATGGAATTCTGAGGTGTATGTTGGCTATGACATGTTCATTGTAGGAACTGGATGGCATCAAGATGGAATCTATCTACCTCGGTGGTAGAGGAGCAGCCCTATGATAATCATGAGAATCAAGTCCAGAAGCCCATGGCCATGGCAGAGTGAAATAATAGAAAGAGTTTCTATTTAGATTTTCACATTGGACTCGAATCGAATGATTACATCATATGACAGAGACTAGGGTTTGACGAGTTTACCTTAACCCTAATCTGATCGGAGCTCAAGATAGAAGAACTGAATCACACAGGTAGCTGCACCAAGAGGTTCGCATTCAGCTCTGATGGGTTGCCACCATATACT
Source organism: Cocos nucifera (assembly GCA_006176705.1). Taxonomy (NCBI): domain Eukaryota; kingdom Viridiplantae; phylum Streptophyta; class Magnoliopsida; order Arecales; family Arecaceae; genus Cocos; species Cocos nucifera. Next base: position 855 of record QRFJ01006323.1, on the reverse strand, counting down.
GCTAGGTGTCACTGGTGGATTTTGGGAGCAATTAGAATGATTTAGATGATCGATCATTCTAGCTGTTCGAATCAGAAGAGTTCTGATCCATCGAAAGGAGTTTCGATGATGTCAATGATAGAGATCATGACATATCCCATTACCATACAGAACTGAACCTAACTGGGTCACACAAACAAGGGTTTGAATCTGGTGATCATCAATTGAACTGATCTAGTTTAATTGATCTGAATGAGATTCAATTAGGTTCAAGGAAATCGTGCTAGCACTCGATTGAACCTAACGTTCTTCTTTTGCTATCATAAATAAGTTGTCCTGTCTGAGCCAAAAGAAGTTTGTGCTCAATCAGAGGCCTTCATATGGTCTGACTGGAGGTTGTCCAAGTCAGAATAGGTTGTCTTATTTTATAAGACATTACCTGCCATTTTTGGTCACCTGCCATTTCTTGTTCTTTGACTTTGGTCAAAAGTCTACCTTTGACTGGTCAAACATTGACCATTGACACTTTGACTTTTGACCACATGTCATGCACCTATTTGAGAGCTGGTGGGGGCCTGTCCTCCTGCCAGAACCTGGCAAGGAAGAAGGGCGCACGCCACCCTAGGCGTGTGCCCAAGTTGGAGGCGCCTAGGAGTCCTTGTTGGACAAGGACTCCATCTCCTTTTTGGATTCCAATTAGAGTTCTTCTAAGAACCAACTTTGACTGGTCTTAGGCGCCCTCTAAGTAGGAATCTAGGGGTCTCTATTCCCACCAATCAGATTTAGATCTGATTTCACAAAGGGTTGTGATTGGTTGGGAGGAAGAGGAGTTGGATCACGCTTAGTCTATAAATAAGACCCTGCGCCCAACTCAGA
>QRFJ01006322.1:0-34816 GCA_006176705.1 Cocos nucifera | reverse complement strand
TTTAATCCCTCTTTAGAGTTTTCCATACTAAACCTCATTTAGTACTTCCCTATGTACATCTTCTGGTGAAAGTCCTAGCATCCTTAATTCGTCATCCCTATTAGACCTTAATTCCTAGAATAAAGGATGCTTTCCTAGGTTCTTTCATGGAAGAATTCCTTGGACAACCACATCTTGACTGATGTCAAACATGGAATATCATTCCCAATAAGGCAGGATGTCATCCACGCTACAATACGAGGACAACAACAGCGCTCCCCACTGACCCTTTTGAAAACACAATGGTTCCTCTTCATTTTTGATGAAACCAAACTTTTTGTCAACATCATTGAAACGAGCGTTCTAGCTCCGAGATGCTTGCTTAAGTCCATATATGGACCTTTGGCAGCTTGCAAACCTTGTGATCAGTAATCACTGGATGTGGAAACTGCAGCTGTTCCATAGTAATATCTTCCTCAAGATATCATTTAGGAATGCCGTTTTCCACGTCCATTTGCCATATTTCATAATCAAATAGGCTGCAACAGCAAGCAAATGTGTGGATGCGATTTTAGCATAGCTACCCGGGAAAAGGTAATCCTAATAGTCAATGCCTTGCGTGACTTATAACCTTTTGCCACAGTCTAGCCTTGAATTGTTCCACATCCCATCTGCACCAATCTTTCTCTTTTGAAGATCCATTTACACCAATAGGTATATACCTTCTGGTGTGATCTACCAAGGTCTATGACTTTGGTTTGAGTTGCATCGAGTCGATCTCTTACTTTCATTGCCTCAAAAGCCATTTCTTGGAAGTCGATATCTGATATCGCCTCGTTGTTAGTTTTTGGGATCATCACCATGAGCACCATTACTATAGAACATTTTCCTTACATCCTCTGAAATAATACCTTAAGTATCTTTCAGGGGGACGAAAACTCTTCCGTCTACGAGGTGGAGGAGGTAAGTTGTTCTTATTGGCTCCAACTGATTTGGTTCTGCTTGGTCCTTAGCTCTTTCCACTGTGTAGACTTTCTCATCAAGCTTAATCTGCTTTCCCAATGCACTATCTGAATTAGATATTTTTCAGATAATATGGCATGTCGACTCACAATCCAACATTGTGTCCTTCTGGAATGTAGCAGAAGTATCCTAGATGCTCTTTAGATATCCTATGAATCGAGCTCTAAAGGACCTAAACTCTAACTTGTCGCTGTTGTCTTTTGACATAAGCCGGACACCCCAAATTCTTGAGATGACTCAGACTTGGTTTCTTACGTGCCATATCCATACGGTGTGGTTAGGAACAGTTTTTAGAGGAACCCTATTCAGTAGATAGATTGAAGTTAATAATGAATATCCCCAAAGGAAATCAGGGAGGTCCTGTGAAGCTCATTCATGGATCGACCATATCTAATAGAGTCTCAATTTCTCCATTCCTGAACCCCCGTTGAGTTGAGGTGTTCCTGGTGGAGTCCACTGAGAGATTATGCCATTATTCCTTGAGAATATGTCTAGGAATTCCCTGCTAAGGATATTCACCTCCTTGATCTGATCGAGAACCTTATGGGTTTTTCCTATTTATTTTTCTACTTCATGTCTGAATTCTTTGACTTTTCAAAAGCTAACTTGTGTCTCATAAGTCACATACCCATACCTAGACAGATTCATCGGTTAAAGGTAATGAAGTAGACAAAATTGCCTCTAGCCGGCACATCGATGCTGGCCGCACCAATCAGTATGTTACTAGGGCAAGGAGATCTGTATCCCTCTCCCCATGTCCAACAAAAGGGAGTTTAGTGCAGTTTTGCCTTGAAGACAAGATTCACAAGTTGGATATGACTCAAAAGTCAATGGACTCAATAGCCCATTTTTATCCAATTTGTTAATCCTATCTTCTGCTATATGACCTAATCTCAGGTGCCATAGATATCTGTCGTTTGGACTATCCCTAGGTCGTTTGGCATTCACGTTTTGCTCGATAGTTATAACAGGTACATCAATATGCAACTGATAAAGACCATTAACAAGGAAACCATTTGCAATTTTATTTCTTTCATAAAGAATGTTACAATGGTCCTTAAAGAAGATGATCACATAACCTTCTTGTGCTAACCATGAAATAGAAATCAAATTCCTGCTAGCTGCAGGCACATAATAACAGTCTTTTAAAACTAAGTCTAAACCAGATGGTAATTGAAGAGGGTATGTTCCCACGGCTACTGTAGCAACTCTTGCTCCATTATCACGCGTAGGATCATGTCCTCCATCCCTCAGCTCCTGCTATCCTCAAGACCCTGCATAGAAGTGCATAGGTGAGCACTAGAATCAGAGTCAAGCAAACCCAACTGGCATGTGATGCAGAAGAAACCGTAAGGTTAGACTCAATAATGAGCATACCTCCAGAAGGACCTTCCTTCTTGTTCTTCAGGGTGGCCAGGTAAGTAGGGCAGTTCCGCTTTCAATGGCCGTCGCTGTTGCAATGGAAATACTTTCCTTTGCCATCGACCTTTTTCTTCGGTTCTGCCTTCTTCTTCTTTGATCCTTCCACCTTTTGCTTTTTCACAGACTTCTTTTTCTTTCCATAAGACTTTCTTTTGGAAGAAGTCCGTTCCATAGCAAGAACTGAGCCTTTAGAACCTTTCATAGAAAGCTCAGCGGTAACCAGCATATTCATCAACTCGGCCAAGGAATTTTGAAGTTTATGCATGTGGTAATTCATGATGAATTGCCCATATGCATCAGTCAAGGATTGCAGAATAATATCGTTCTGCAAGTCCAAGTCCAACTTCACACCGAGCTTCTCAAGCTCTTCCATGTCCTTGATCATTGTCAGACAGTGATCTTGGACTGACTGCCCATCACGCATCTTAGCCTTAAAAAGTCATTTTGTGACTTGATATTTGGCTGCGCGACTCTGTTCACCAAACATCTCCTGCAGGTGAGCCAACATTTGGCGAGCAGTCCCGATATCTTCATGTTGGCGCTGGAGCTCATCAGACATCGAGCCCAACATGTAGTATCTGGCCTTATTGTCTTCGTCAATCCATTTTTCCAGAGACGCTCTCTGTTCAGTGGATGGACGAGCTGGTAAGGTGGGAGGGTCCTGGTCCAAAACATGTGTTAACTTCTCTGAACCCAAAACAATTTTGTAGTTCCTGAGCCAATCTTTATAATTGGGTCCAGTCAGTCTATGTGTGTCTAGGATACGTGCCAGTGGGTTGGACGCAGACATTTTCCTGTAGAGAGTCAAAGATTCTAGTTAGATACTGTAATTTTGACTTGACCAATTTGTTTAGGGATTTTATTTTTAAACAAATTAGCTCCCACTATTTTCTCGGATCCCTACACTCCCTCTGTAGAGATGCGAAAATCTCCGCGATTGATGATTTCTAGTGGGTGGTGCGGTCTCACCAACTGACTCATCACCTCACCTAACAGTTATTGGTGATGGGTTAGCCAATGAGTGAACAACTCTTGTTCAATGATTCTCTAATCATGGTGCACCCAAACTTGGTCTCTAATTCATGAATCTCACCGTATCCGGAATATTGATCCACTCCTTAGTTAAGTCAGACCCACCATTTGCATAGACTGGGTTCCTAATTGGGTCTCTCACCGTATCCGGAAATATTGAGCCCAACTCATCCTCCAGCCCATAGCATCCAATGCCTAATAGACATGGTTGCGTCTTCCCGGTGCAACTGAGCCACTGTATCCAGCCGAGAACAATCAACCCCGGGAAGGGCCCGCACGTCTACAATGGTGGAAGACCTCGGACTTAATCTTTTCTTAGGGAGAATTGATTCAGGTCTCATTAAACTAGACTTGGCTTAGTCATAACAATTATGACTAACCTAGTGGCATGGGTCAGCTCGGATTATTGACCACCTCAGATCAGAACTGTGTCAACAGATATGGCCAGGTAAGTGAGACCGGTGGAAGGAATATGCCGTTAACTCGCACAAGAACGCATTCAGGTCGAGTAGCTTCCAATTAAAAACCAGTCGGTCGTCTATGCCAAACTTACCTTAGACACCAAATTGTTGAGTCAGAACCAATTGGGTTAGCCTACAATCCAGACTCTAACCTCTGAGCCTAATTAGGTCTTGCTTGATCGTGACTCGATCTTGACCCAGACTTAATCCTATTAGGCTGGTCAATTTAAGCATTGTTGATCCCATCTAACCAACTCTTGATTCGGTTTGATCAACCGCTTAGACCTAATTGAGCTACCCAAGCCCGAACCCAGTATTATGAATATGTCTTAGATCTGAAATTCTCAATTTTAGACCTAATTAATATTCCATAAACTTAATTCTTAATTAAGTTGGGTTCATAAACAAAATATGCACAATAAATCCTAGGGTTTCAGGATCTAGGGTTTTGCAGAAAGTAAGTTTTGGGTTTCTGATTAAGGACGAACACGCAGCACCCCTACACGTCATAAGAACACCCCATCGAATGGGAAGAGAGGGCCTTTAAACCCTTCTTCGTTCTTATGACCGGACGGCCAAGAGGAACGCCTTAATCAGGAACATTCAATACTACAAAACAATATCAGATCTATATCATATATCTCATATATAAAGTAGATCTAATCATGGCATATTTTGCATACATCTCATGTATCATAATCATGCATATTTTCAGATCTAAATTATCACATAATAATCTAAAAAATTAGATTTAAATTGATCTAATCAAAATAAATTCTAATCTAGATAATTATGTAGAACTATTCTACAACTAGTCTAGACATGCATCAATCATATCTCATATGATATTTAAAATTAAATAATTTTTATTTACTATTTATCAGATGTTATTATAACACTTATAATATCAGAAAATAGTAAATAATAAGATCTAAAATATGATTTAATCAGATTAAATCAAAGACATGCAAAACTATTCTATAGAACTATTCTATTCTAGAACTAGTCATGCATATCTTCATGTTCTTAGATCCAAATCATTTAATTTTAATTTTTTGATTTTAGATCTGATCACATCTCATGTGACATTTGAAATCACTTTATTTTCTAATTAAAATAAAATTAAAATCAGATCTAAACAATTTAGAACCATGGCTCTGATACCAGTTGAAGGAAAATCCTGATTTCCCGGTCCAGGTTCGTCCAGATCTGATTAGATCAAGAGATATATTTCAAAAATTTTCTCTTGATCTCAATCAGATCTTGATATATTTCAGATCTAATTCTTATTATTTTAATAAATAAAATAAAATAAGATAAATTAAATCAAATTTAATTTACCTGATTTGGGTAATCCTATTACCCTGTAGATGATCCTGATTGCAGCGGAAGGTTCTGGATCTTAGCCACGCAAGCGCCTGGCCTCTACCGGTATCCACTTGGGTTGGATCTGGAGATCCTCTTCTTCTCTATCACACCTCCAAAAATTAGATCTGGATCTGATCTGGAGGATCTTCAAAACTCTTTTGAAGATCTGCAGTCGTCCTTTTGCAGCAGCGCAGCCTTCTTGCTTTTGATCGCCTTTCCTTGATCTGAATCGCACCAACCTAAGTCCAAAACTCTTTTGGACGTGGAGAGCAAGGGGAGAAGAGACTATGGCATGGAGAAGGAGGGGAGAGGCAGCCTTGGGGCGTGGGGTTTCTCAATTGAATTGCATTAATTAGGGTTGGGCGCAGGGTCTTATTTATAGACCTCTTGTGATCCAACTCCTCTTCCTCTCAACCAATCACAACCCTTTGTGAAATCAGATCTAAATCTGATTGGTTGGAATAGAGACCCCTGGATTCCTCCTTAGAGGGCGCCTAAGACCAGTCAAACTGGATTCTTAGTAGAACTCTGATTGGAATCCAAAAAGGAGGATGGAGTCCTTGTCCAACAAGGACTCCTAGGCGCCTCCTACTTGGGCTCACGCCACCCTTGGCGTGCGCCCTTCTCCTTGCCAGGTTCTGGCAGGGGGACAGGCCCCCACCAGCTCTCCAATAGGTGCATGACATGTGGTCAAAAGTCAAAGGGTCAATGGTCAACGTTTGTCCAGTCAAAGGTAGACTTTTGACCAAAGTCAAAGAACAAGAAATGGCAGGTGACCAAAAATGGCAGGTAATGTCTTACAAATAAGACAACCTATTCTGACTTGGACAACCTCCAGTCAGACCATATGAAGGCCTCTGATTGAGCACAAACTCCTTTGGCTCAGTCAGGACAACTTATTTATGATAGTAAAAGAAGAACGTTAGGTTCAATCGAGTGCTAGCACGATTTCCTTGAACCTAATTGAATCTCATTCAGATCAATTGAACTAGATCAGTTCAATTGATGATCACCAGATTCAAACCCTTGTTTGTGTGACCCAGTTAGGTTCAGTTCTGTATGGTAATGGGATATGTCATGATCTCTATCATAGACATCATCGAAACTCCTTTCGATGGATCAGAACTCTTCTGATTCGAACAGCTAGAATGATCGATCATCTAAATCATTCTAATTGCTCCCAAAATCCACCAGTGACACCTAGCAGTATATGGTGGCAACCCATCAGAGCTGAATGCGAACCTCTTGGTGCAGCTACCTGTGTGATTCAGTTCTTCTATCTTGAGCCCCGATCAGATTAGGGTTAAGGTGAACTCGTCAAACCCTAGTCTCTGTCATATGATGTAATCATTCGATTCGAGTCCAATGTGAAAATCTAAATAGAAACTCTTTCTATTATTTCACTCTACCATGGCCATGGATTTCTGGACTTGATTCTCATGATCATCATAGGGCTACTCCTCTACCACCGAGGTAGATAGATCCCATCTTGATGCAATCCAGTTCCTACAATGAACATGTCACAGCCAACATACACCTCAGGGTTCCATATGGCTAGGAGACCGAGTAATGGTGTAGTCAAACTATAACACCCTCAAGGTGAACTGCCGATGCATCTCAGGTCAAAGAACCAGACACACTACTGCAGCATCGAGTCAGTCATTGACGAGAAGGTAGACTCCCTAATGACTACTCGAGGTGGTCACGCTCAGTGCCCTCGTTCTCTAACGAGTACCTGTACTCTCGCTCCGGTGTCTCCACACCGTAGACTCAAGACTCATCTACTAAAGAGAAGCGATCGTACACCAACCTTCCGGATCAATGACCATCCTCGTGATGATCCTATGGTCGGGAGCTGTTTATGAGTTAATAATGATTATTCATGTCTTAAATTTTTCAACTCTTGAAAATATGAATTATCATTACCTATTAACTCAAAGGATGTATCACAGACACTAAATACACAGGTGTGATAGAAAATAACCCATTTCTTTAATTATAGTCAAAATTATAATTTTGCCCCTAGAAGTGTATTACAAGTGTCAGCCAATTCTGGCTTCTAGGGCACATATATCTAACACATCCATACAAAATCATGTTTTGATGGTAATTGACCTAATCATTTGATTAAGTTAATTAGATTTTGTTATGGATGGAGAGTTAAGTCAGGATTTGATCCTGCAATCACTCCCAAAATTATTTTCTCAGTTTGTCATGAACTATCACATAAATAAACTAAATTCTTCCTTGCCTAAGCTGTTAAATATGCTTAAGACAACAGAAAGCCATATCAAGTAGGATAAGGCTCCTCTTCTTCTTATGGATGGGATCTCCAAGAAGAAGGCAAGCCAAAAGGGTTCAAAGAGAAGGTTGAACCCTAAAGGTGGTATAAATAAGAAGAAAAAGAAAAAGAAGGTCTCCGGACAGACGACCTATTTTCACGACGACAAAATAGATCATTGGAAGAGGAATTGCAAGGCTTACCTTACAACCATGAAGTCTGGTGCAAATAATGCACCAAAAGGTATGTATGAGATACATACTATATTATCATTAAATTCTTTCATTTCAAATTCTTGGGTATTAGATACCGACTGTGGTTTTCATATCTACAAATCTTTGCAGGGGCTGTAGAAAATTAAGAGTTTGAAGAAAGGTGACTTCAAGCTCTATGGCGCTGGAGGAGAGTCTATCCAAGCAGAAGCTGTAGGGACAAATATATTAAAGTTACCTTATGGGAAGATCTTAGAGCTTACAAATTATTATTATATGCCTAAGATCATTAGAAATATTATATCTATACCCTTGTTATTAAAACAAGATTATAGTCTTAATGTAACGAGCGAAGGTTGCTCGATCAAATATTCTAATGAAAATATTTGTTTTGGCATATTTAGCAATGGTTTGTTGACTCTATGTTTGGATGACAATATATTTCATATTGATGAAAATAGAAAACATAAGAGAGATGACATAAATAATACTTTACTTTGGCATTGTCGATTAGGTCATATTAGTGAGGCTAGGATTAACAAGTTATACAAAGAAAAGTTCTTTGATCCTTTTGATTATGAATCATTAGGAACTTGTGAATCATGTCTCATGGGTAAAATGACCTAAGACTCCATTTAGTGGACATGGAGAAAGGACAAAAGAATTATTAGGACTTGTACATATAGATGTATGTAGTCCTATGACAACTCAAGCCTAAGAAGGATACTCTTATTTCATAACATTCACTGATGATTTATCTGGGTTTGGATATGTGTATCTTATGAAACACAAATCAAAAGCCTTTGATAAATTTAAAGAGTATCAAAGTATGGTCAAAAAATAAACTGGACAATGTATAAAAATCCTTTGATTTGATCGAAGAGGAGAATACTTATCTAGTAATTTTCTAAACTATCTTAAAGTAAAAGAGATTCTCTCTGAATGGACACCTCCTTATACACAGCAATTAAATGGTGTAGCCAAAAGGAAAAATCGTACCATATTAGATATGGTACCATCCATGATGTGCTTCACTGAATTACCTATTTTCTTCTGGGGTCATGCCCTGGAGACCGCAATTTATATCTTGAATAGAGTACCTTCTAAATCTATATCTAGTACTCCATATGACATATGGAGAAGTAAGAAATCCAATCTTAAGTATCTTAAGATATGGGGTTGTCCAGCATATGTCAAAAAAAATTTTGGACATAAGCTTGATGCTAGATCAGACAGATGTCTATTTATCGGATATCCTAAAAGTAGTATAGGATATTTATTCTACCACCCTACTGAACAAAAGGTATTTGTAAGTAGGCATGCCACTTTCATGGAAAAAAAAATTTATCCTAGAAAAGGGCAGTGGCAGAAATATTGAACTTAGTGAAGTTCAAGAAAAAGCAAATAGAAATTTCTCAACCAAATAATCACATAAAAGAACTAGAACACATAACTCCTATCTATAGGTCTGAAAGAGTACAACATACACTTGTGAGGTACGGGTTCATTATTGAGAATAATGAAGCCCAAGTCATTGAGAATGATGAACCTCTGACCTATATGGAAGCAGTCAAAAGTAAGGACTCTAACAAATGGCTGGCTGCCATGCAATCCGAAATGGAATCCATGCACACCAACAAAGTATGGACTTTGGTGGATGCACCAGAGGATATAAATCCTATTGGATGCAAATGGATTTTTAAGAAAAAGATTGGAGCAGATGGTCAAATTGAAACCTATAAGGCCAGATTGGTGGCTAAGGGTTTTAGGCAAAAATAGGGGATTGATTATGATGAAACATTTTCACCTGTTGCCATGCTCAAATCTATTCGAATTATGCTTGCCATAGCAGCATACCACGACTATGAAATATGGCAAATGGATGTAAAGACTGCCTTCCTTAATGGTTTCCTTGAGGAGGAGGTCTATATGTCACAGCCAGAGGGATTTGAGTCAAATGAGAGACCAAATCAGGTATGCAAGCTTAAGAGATCCATTTATGGATTAAAGCAAGCATCAAGGAGTTGGAACATCCATTTTGATATAACAGTAAAAGAGTTTGGTTTTATCAAGAATGTGGATGAACCATGTGTGTACAAAAAAACTAGTGGGAGAACCAAAGTCTTCTTGATTCTGTATGTAGATGACATACTCCTCATTTGGAATGATATCCCAATGTTAGAATCAGTCAAATTATGGATATCAAATATATTTTTTATCAAAGATTTGCGAGAAGCATCCTATATACTAGGAATAAAGATCTATAGAGATAGATCTAAGAGGATGCTAGGCTTGTCCCAATCTAGGTACATTGACTTAATACTAAAAAGATTCAATATGGATGGGAGTAAAAGAGGTTACTTACCCATGAGTCAAGGCATACATCTCTCTAAAAAGATGTCTTTAAAGACTCCTGAAGAGAGAAATAGAATGAGTTCTATTCCTTATGCTTTAGCTGTTGGATCAATAATGTATGCCATGTTATGTACAAGGCCTGATATTGCCTATGCTTTAGGCATTGCAAGTTGATTTCAAGTTGATCCCGGAGAGGATCATTGGAAAGCTCTGAAAAATATTCTTATGTACTTGAGAAGGACTAAAGATATTTTTCTAGTATATGGTGGTTCTGATCTTAAACTAGAAGCATATTCTAACTATAGTTTTCAATCGACCCAGATGATAGCAAATCCATTTTAGGATATGTCTTTACTCTGAATGGTGAAGCAGTGAGTTGGAAGAGTACTAAGCAGCCAACTGTAGCAAACTCAACCACTGAAGCAAAATACATAGTTGTAAGTGAAGCCGACAAGAAAACTATCTAGATGAAGGAGTTCATCACTGAATTAGGTGTTATTCCTGAAATTAAGAATCCAGTACCACTTTAATATGATAATACTGGAGCTATTGCTCAAGCAAAGGAACCAAGGTCTCATCATAAATCCAAATACATTCTGAAACGCTTCCATCTCGCTCGTGAAATTATTGAAAGATAAGATGTAATCATAGAATGAGTTGACATAAAGAACAACATAGCAAACCCATTCACTAAGGCTTTACCACTATAATTATTTGATCATCACCTTGATTGTATGGGATTAAAATTTAAGGGCGATTGACTTTAGTGCAAGTGGGAGATTGAAAGGAATATGCCCTCAAGCCAATCTATTTTTTGGGTTGTTCTTTGTCTTCCAAACTCATGTAATGACATTTTTAAATAAATAAAGGTATTATTTCATCATATGCAGTGTCTTATTATTTATTTATGATTATGATGAACCCCATAAATTAAGGCTATGGTTTTAAGATTATAATGAGATCATACCAGTGAGATCTAAAACCTTAAAACCCTAATTTAAACATTCCTGATTGATGGAACATTGAGTTGGGGATCAATATTTCTGATAAGACTAGCACATCTTTTGTATGCTCAATTAAGAGGATGATTGATCTCACAATCACTTGTGTATGACACTAATATAAAGATGTGGGTGCTCATTAGAGAATGAGTTCACTGAATTGATCTAAGTTGAGAATATCTAATGGAGTCTTATCTACATGTGAATAGATGGTTCTCATAATGGAATTGTACATATAATCCGTTGACCTAAAACTACCATGGAATCTTATAAATGACTCAGTCATGTATGGGATGATCTAGATATGGTAGATTATATATGAAGGTTGTGAGTAGGTTAACATGAAATCGATCACTCCTGGTAAGAGGAAATAGCATCCTACCTATTTCAAACAAATGATGATTCAGGAAGACTTTGATCAAAGCATGATGAAAATTAGAAATAATTTCTAATGTTTCATTAAATGAATCATCATCATAAGATTGAAAGAGAAATGAATATGATATTAGAATTGACATTTTTCATACCCAAAGTCATATTCAGGATGTAGGAAGATCGAAGGATCTAGTTGCATGGTAATTTTCACTGAAGGATATTTTTGGTATTTTCATCAAAATTCCATATCCTTCAGGTAGACATGATACGTTGCAAGACGTCAATCTTGTCTTGTAGGTTCAATCGAATTATATAGTTTAATTTGATCGTTAATTAGAAAGTATTCTAATTGGTCAAAATTGGGTTAGCTAGTTTTGACATAAATTGGTCTGGTTGAGTTATAACCAAATTAGGTCAAATCGCACCCAGATCCACTATTGACTAGATATGGAACCCAAAGGATCACACACAAAGGGAATTGATCAAGGGTCTAATTAGATTAGACCATGTTTGTAAGTTGAACATGCTAGCACATGTTGCAAACCCTAGCACCTAGATTCAAATCGGATTCGAATTGGGTTCCGATTTAGGCTAATTTTGATTCAAATTGAGTCAAATCAGATTTGGTCTTGAATTGGGTGAAGCCTAGATTTATTAACCTAGTTTTGGGCATCACTTACCTGAGTCCCACATGCTAGAGACTCTCTCTCTTGTGCATGAGAAAATATTTTATGCGTTAGGGACTTCTTAACGCATAGTTGGTTGGCACCAACCTCCTTTTAACTTTTCCACCATTTAATTTACGTAAGTTTTGTTACAAAATATTTAGATCTAAGAAGGGGTGAAGAAGAGTCCTTCTGCAGGTGAAATCCCTTCATAGATAATCTAAAGTTTGGATAAAATAAGGAGGACTCCTTGCCTCCCACTCTACCTTGGCGCCCCTTAGACCAAGTCAAAACCCATGGGGTTTTGACTTTTCCACTCTTATCTTCATGCCTCCCCTCATATGTGGCTTCCCCATTAAGGGCCATTAGATGGTCATCTAATCTAATCCAAGCCCTTGAATTATGGGACCATATACTTATGCATCGCGACTCTTCGTAGAAAAACTACGTAGAATTAGTCCGAAGAGTCCTATTTTAAAGCACCTCTTGGACTAAGTCTATGTAATTTTAAATGGTGCAAAATTTAGATGGGTGTGAGATATGATGATGGGGCATGAGATGTTGATGTTGGAAGGGCATGAGAAATTAAGATGGCACCCCTACGTACATTATAAATAGGAGTGCGCACTAAGGGTCTGAAAAAAGTGAAAATTATCTTTCTTTCTTACATGTGTTTTCTATTGTCCAATTTTTTTTTTCTTCCCTTCTCTTGTCCAAACCTTGTCCTTATAAGGATAAGAAGTCATTTTAAGATAAAGAGATTAGGTAGAAAAAATTAAGAAGACAAGGAAAAAGAAAGGAAGGTAAGGAGAGGCAAGGAAGGTGACATAAAGGCTAAGGAAGGTCTTGCCCATTTAATTAAAGTTCGTATTATTAAAATTTTAATTATACAAATTAGAGATGCTGGTGTCTTGATCAGGTCTGTGTGTGGATCAACGTTGGAGGGTGAACATGTCGGCACCTAGTGGAACCCCTAACGTACTGCTGCCGGCAATTATGGACAATGTAGGGTTAAGCAATAAGAGGTTTGTTCTAATACTTTCTTTTATATTACAAATACATGTTATACGATTTAATTGCTAATAAGGTGGTCTTAGGGTTCGGATTTGGTTTGTATGATTTCATATTTTTGCTTTCAAATCCATGCTTCCACCCTATACGCCATTCCTATCATTAAGGACCTTATCAAAGCTAACCCATTTCTCTTTAACCCATGTTTTATGAAATTATCTTAGGATCTTTAAATCACAAACATCGATCCTAAATAATCACTTAATTCTTAATTAAGTACAAAGCTTATCGGTTTAGGTTTACAGAACTTAAGAACTAATTTCTGACTTAATCATTTGAAATATTTTCAAATTGGTAAACAATTTACATTGAATCATGTTCAATATATGGTTTTAGATCTGATTTATTTTAATGTTTTGATCATATCCTAGGATTTTGAATTTAGGATTTTGTATAAAGTATGTTCTCAATTTAAATTCTATAAAATAAATATATCACATACATTCTAGATTCAAAATAAAATTACATATCAACATATGCAATAAGAGGATCTAGATTTAAACATAAAACACATCATATAGATTAGATCATAAATTATTTAAAATTAGATTTAAAATCTAAAAGTAAATCATAAACTATTTTAGATCTTATCTAATAAATTTATGATTTAGGTTATTCAGATTTTTGTTTGATGAATCTTTAATTTTGTTGCAGCCTTGTGTGGATCATTTATAGAGACCGAACGCATGTGCAAGTCCAAAGACAATAACAAAAATCAATTATGGAGTTCTCGATCTGCACAAGATAAGAGATTTTATCTCTTCTCTCATTTAGATATGATCTAGATTTTAGATCTAGAATCATTCTAGATCTAAAGTATTGATTTGATAAATACCAAATACTTTTATTTTCAGATTTAGAAGGCATTATGACATGTTATAGGTCCTAGATGTAGGGTTTAGTAATTAGATTACATGCATTTGTAAATACTTTAATCTGTATGTTCCACTGTGTTATATTTCAAAAATATTTTGAAATTCATGTATGAAACCTCACATATTTTCCAACAACAATGTGGATAGAAAAGAGGGTGTTCATAAAAGATTTTCATGGCTTTGTCTATCCTAGTATTAATAGATTTTCCTAGAAATTTAATAGATCCTTTTAGCAGATTGAAAAGGAATCTTGATAAGTTTTTCTTGGAGCCTTTAGTTATAAGAGATAATTTATTTACTAATCTAACTTCAACTACTTGTTTTAGTTTGTTGAGGAAAGACTCTTCAAGGCAGAAGTTTAATATTACCTTTTTACCATTAATCTTTGTAACAATACTTTTGTTTGTAAAGGGGTTTTACTGAAGTTATAAAGGGGTTTTCTAATATAACTTCTTAACTTAGGGTTTTGACTAAAAGATGGGATGTTTGGATGCAAGTGTTTCCTACACAAACATGAACATTAGAGATTTCATGTCTTACCC
This sequence comes from Cocos nucifera, assembly GCA_006176705.1. NCBI lineage: Eukaryota > Viridiplantae > Streptophyta > Magnoliopsida > Arecales > Arecaceae > Cocos > Cocos nucifera. The sequence goes on along the minus strand of QRFJ01006322.1, from coordinate 20,154 downwards.
TAAGATATTCTCCATTTCGTATTCTAATATTTTGAGTTTTTTTTTTGAAATATTTTTAAAAAAATTAAGTTTTCCTTAATATAGTTTATATCAACTCCAGAGTTTATCAAATCTTTGGTTTTAAAGTGATAGCCTCTAATTTTGAGTAAGATTTCACATAACCATTTTTGATCTTTATACTTAACACTGGATCCTAATAAATCTTCATAAGAATTTTCATCTATTAATGGAGCTTTTCCTTAAAGTTCCTAGTGGCTTCTAGGATTGAATAAGGTTTAACATTTTCTATTTCTTCAGTAGAGTCTCCCTCAAATGACCTTAGCTCTTTTTTAGGTAAGGTTATCCTATTTTCTATTAGGGTTTGTTCTCTAAATAGATTTTCTAGAGAATTAGATGATACTAGGATTGGGTTATCACAAGCATCACCGAGATTGGAAGATTCATCAAAAGAATATCTTTTAGTAATATTTGTTTTACAATTTGAATCATTCAATCTGCCTAAAGATTCTTCCAAATTGATCTCTTTCAAGGTTTCTTCCTTGGATATCGAACTAATCTCCATTTTGAGATGGCATAGTTTTGCCATAAGATATTCGATTTCCTCTATACCTTTTCTTGGCTGAGTCATCGAATAAATCTTTGAAAGAGCAATTTTGTTTTTGTCTTTAGGAGTCTTTCTAGCTCTTTTATCAAAATACTTCTTTTTGGATTTTTTGTGAGTCTTAGGATAAGATTTATTTGGTAGAATTCTATGTTGATAGCAGGGATTACCAAATTTTATTCTTCGAAGTAGTCTCTAGATACTCAAATGACTACCAATTAGTTTAGATCCAAATTTTTTGAGCAATTTTACAACTAAGTCTACTGCTATCAATTCCTGCATTCCTTAAATTTGATCTGATTCTTTTAGAAAACAAAGGGGGTAGTCTGCAAATTAGCTCTTGATTTGGATTTGATGATATCCTAACTATACAAATATTGAGATTGAAGGAAAATCCTGATTTCTCAATCCAGGTTCGTTCAGATCTGATCAGATCAAGAGATATATTTCAAAAATTTTTCTCTTAACCCCAATCAGATCTTGATATGTTTTAGATCTGATTCTTATTATTTTAATAAAATAAAATTAAAAGATAAATTAAATCAAATTTAAATAAATTAAATCAAATTTAATTTACCTGATCTGGGTAATCCTATTACCCTATTGATGATCCTATTTGCAGCGGAAGATTCTGGATCTTAGCCATGCAAGCGCCTGGCCTCTACCGATATCCACTCGAGTTGGATCTAGAGATCCTCTTCTTCTCTATCACGCCTCCAAAAATTAGATCTAGATCTGATCTGGAGGATCTTCAAAACTCTTTTTGAAGATGAGCAGTCGTCCTTTGCAGCAGCGCAGCCTTCTTACTTTTGATCGCCTTTCTTTGATCTGAATTGCACCAACCAAAGTCCAAAACTCCTTTTGGACGTGGAGAGCAAGGGGAGAAGAGTGGTTTGGCATGGAGAAGGAGGGGAGAGGCAGCCTTGGGGCATGGGAAACAATGATCTCATCATATGTCTCTTAATCTAGAGTTGGGCGCAGGGTCTTATTTATAGACCTAGCTTGTGATCCAACTCCTCTTCCTTCCCAACCAATCACAACCCTTTGTGAAATCAGATCTAAATCTGATTGGTTGGGAATAGAGACCCCTGGATTCCTCCTTAGAGGGCGCCTAAGACCAGTCAAAGTTGGATTCTTAGTAGAACTCTAATTGGAATCCAAAAAGGAGAGGTGGAGTCCTTGTCCAACAAGGACTCCTAGGCGCCTCCTACTTGGGCTCACGCCTACCCTTGGCGTGCGCCCTTCTCCTTGCCAGGTTCTGGCAGGGGGACAGGCCCCCACCAGCTCTCCAATAGGTGCATGACATGTGGTCAAAAGTCAAAGGTGTCAATGGTCAACGTTTGACCAGTCAAAGGTAGACTTTTGACCAAAGTCAAAGAACAAGAAATGGCAGGTGACCAAAAATGGCAGGTAATGTCTTACAAATAAGACAACCTTTTCTGACTTGGACAACCTCCAGTCAGACCATATGAAGGCCTCTGATTGAGCACAAACTCCTTTGGCTCAGTCAGGACAACTTATTTATGATAGTAAAAGAAGAACGTTAGGTTCAATCGAGTGCTAGCACGATTTTCTTGAACCTAATTGAATCTCATTCAGATCAATTGAACTAGATCAGTTCAATTGATGATCACCAGATTCAAACCCTTGTTTGTGTGACCCAGTTAGGTTCAGTTCTGTATGGTAATGGGATATGTCATGATCTCTATCATCGACATCATCGAAACTCCTTTCGATGGATCAGAACTCTTCTGATTCGAACAGCTAGAATGATCGATCATCTAAATCATTCTAATTGCTCCCAAAATCCACCAGTGACACCTAGCAGTATATGGTGGCAACCCATCAGAGCTGAATGCGAACCTCTTGGTGCAGCTACCTGTGTGATTCAGTTCTTCTATCTTGAGCCCCGATCAGATTAGGGTTAAGGTGAACTCGTCAAACCCTAGTCTCTGTCATATGATGTAATCATTCGATTCGAGTCCAATGTGAAAATCTAAATAGAAACTCTTTCTATTATTTCACTCTGCCATGGCCATGGGCTTCTGGACTTGATTCTCATGATCATCATAGGGCTGCTCCTCTACCACCGAGGTAGATAGATTCCATCTTGATGCAATCCAGTTCCTACAATGAACATGTCATAGCCAACATACACCTCAGGGTTCCATATGGCTAGGAGACCGAGTAATGGTGTAGTCAAACTATAACACCCTCAAGGTGAACTGCCGATGCATCTCAGGTCAAAGAACCAGACACACTACTGCAGCATCGAGTCAGTCATTGACGAGAAGGTAGACTTCCCTAATGACTACTCGAGGTGGTCACGCTCAGTGCCCTCGTTCTCTAACGAGTACCTGTACTCTCGCTCCGGTGTCTCCACACCGTAGACTCAAGACTCATCTACTAAAGAGAAGCGATTCGTACACCAACCTTCCGGATCAATCACCATCCTCGTGATGATCCTATGGTCGGGAGCTGTTTATGAGTTAATAATGATTATTCATGTCTTAAATTTTCAACTCTTGAAAATATGAATTATCATTACCATTAACTCAAAGGATGTATCACAGACACTAAATACACATATGTGATAGAAAATAACCCATTTTATTAATTATAGTCAAAATTATAATTTTGCCCCTAGAAGTGTATTACAAGTGTCAGCCAATTCTGGCTTCTAGGGCACATATATCTAACAATCTCCCACTTGTCCTAAAGCCAATTGGCTACAAGTCTAAGTCCCATCTTCTCAAGGTGGGCTTCGATCTTCTGCTGGCCCAACGGCTTTGTAAGTGGGTCTGCCACATTATCTGCGGAGTTGACTCTCTTGACCTCAACGTAACCTTTCTCAAGGTAATCGCGGATGAGGATGATATCGCCGCTCAATGTGCTTGGACTTCTGGTGAGACCTCGGCTCCTTAGCAAGGGCTATGGCGCCATTGTTGTCGCAGTAATAGAGGAATGGCATCTGATGGCATTACTCCAATTTCTGCAGCAAACTTCTTGTACCAGAATGCTTCCTTTGCAGCCTCTGATGCAGCTATATATTCTGCTTCCATGGTGGAATCTGCTATCACAGTTTGCTTGGAACTCTTCCAGCTGACAGCTCCACCATTGCACACAAACAGACTTCCAGATGTCGACTTTCGATCATCTATATCGGACATGAAGTCCGAGTCTGTGTATCCCTGAGACTTGGAGTTCTCCATTACCAAAGACCAACATCATATCCTTAGTTCTTCTCAAGTACTTAAGGATACATTTCACAGAAGTCCAGTGTTCTTCACCTGGATTTGACTGATATCTGCTTGTGACACTCACAGCATGGGCTATATCAGGTCGTGTACATAGCATGGCATACATGAGGCTCCCTATTGCAGAAGCATAAGGGATCTTGCTCATGCGTTCTATTTCCTCAGGTGTGCTGGGGCACATCTTCTTGGAAAGATGAATACCATGTCTGAAGGGTATTAATCCCCTCTTAGAGTTTTCCATACTAAACCTCTTTAGTACTTCCTCTATGTACATCTTCTGTGAAAGTCCTAGCATCCTATTCGGTCTATCCCTATAGACCTTAATTCCTAGAATAAAGGATGCTTCACCTAGGTCTTTCATGGAGAATTCCTTGGACAACCACATCTTGACTGATGTCAACATGGGAATATCATTCCCAATAAGGAGGATGTCATCCACGTACAATACGAGGAAGACAACAGCGCTCCCACTGACCCTTTTGAAAACACATGGTTCCTCTTCATTTTTGATGAAACCAAACTTTTTGATCACATCATTGAAACGAGTGTTCCAGCTCCGAGATGCTTGCTTAAGTCCATATATGGACCTTTGCAGCTTGCAAACCTTGTGATCAGTATCACTGGATGTGAAACCTAGCGGCTGTTCCATATAGATATCTTCCTCAAGATATCCATTTAGGAATGCCGTTTTCACGTCCATTTGCCATATTTCATAATCGAAATAGGCTGCAACAGCAAGCAATGTGCGGATGGATTTTAGCATAGCTACCTGGGGAAAAGGTATCCTGATAGTCAATGCCTTCGCGTTGACTATAACCTTTTGCCACCAGTCTAGCCTTGAATGTCTCCACATTCCCATCTGCACCAATCTTTCTCTTGAAGATCCATTTACACCCAATAGGTACTATACCTTCTGGTGGATCTACCAAGGTCCAGACTTGGTTTGAGTGCATCGAGTCAATTTCTGACTTCATTGCCTCAAGCCATTTCTCGGAGTCGATATCTGATATCGCCTCGTTGTAGGTTTTGGGATCATCACCATGAGCACCATTACCTATGAGGAACATTTCCTCTACATCCTCTGAAATAATACCTAAGTATCTTTCAGGGGGACGGGAAACTCTTTCCGATCTACGAGGTGGAGGAGGTAGTGTTCTTATTGGCTCAACCTGATTTGGTTCCACTTGGTCCTTAGCTCGTTCTGCTTGTGAGACTTTCTCATCAAGCTTAATCTGCTTTCCAATGCCACTATCTTGAATAAACTATTTTTCAAGAAATATGGCATGTCGACTCACAATCACATTGTGGTCTTCTGGAATGTAGAAATAGTATCCTAATGACTCTTTAGGATATCCTATGAATCGAGCTCTAAAGGACCTAAACTCTAACTTGTCCGCTTGTTGTCTTTTGACATGAGCCGGACAACCCCAAATTCTGAGATGACTCAGACTTGGTTTCTTACCGTGCCATATCTCATACGGTGTGGTAGGAACGGTTTTAGAGGGAACCCTATTCAGTAAATAGATTGAAGTTAATAATGAATGTCCCCAAAGAAAATCAGGGAGGTCTGTGAAGCTCATCATGGATCGAACCATATCCAATAGAGTCCGATTTCTCCGTTCTGAAACCCCGTTGAGTTGAGGTGTTCCTGGTGGAGTCCATTGAGAGACTATGCCATTTTCCTTAAGATAGTCTAGGAATTCCCGGCTAAGGTATTCACCTCCTCGATCTGATCGAAGAACCTTAATGGGTTTTCCAGTTTGTTTTTCTACTTCATGTCTGAATTCTTTGAACTTTTCAAAAGGCTTCAGACTTGTGTCTCATAAGATACACATACCCATACCTAGACAGATCATCGGTAAAGGTAATGAAGTAGACAAAATTGCCTCTAGCCGGCACATCAAATGGGCCGCACACATCAGTATGTACTAGGGCAAGGAGATCTGTGGCCCTCTCCCCATGTCCAACAAAAGGGAGTTTAGTCATTTTGCCTTGAAGACAAGATTCACAAGTTGGATATGACTCAAAAGTCAATGGACTCAATAGCCCATTTTTCTCCAATTTGTTAATCCTATCTTCTGCTATATGACCTAATCTCAGGTGCCATAGATATCTGTCGTTTGGACTATCCCTAGGTCGTTTGGCATTCACGTTTTGCTCGATAGTTAAAATAGGTACATCAATATGCAACTGATAAAGACCATTAACAAGGAAACCATTTGCAATTTTATTTCTTTCATAAAGAATGTTACAATGGTCCTTAAAGAAGGTGATCACATAACCTTCTTGTGCTAAGCATGAAACAGAAATCAAATTCCTGCTAGCTGCAGGCACATAATAACAGTCTTTTAAAACTAAGTCTAAACCAGATGGTAATCGAAGAGGGTATGTTCCCACGGCTACTGCAGCAACTCTTGCTCCATTACCGATGCGTAGGATCATGTCTCCATCCCTCAGCCTCCTGCTATCCTCAAGACCCTGCATAGAAGTGCACAGATGAGCACTAGAACCAGAGTCAAGCACCCAACTGGATGCAGAAGAAACCGTAAGGTTAGACTCAATAACGAGCATACCTCCAGAAGGACCTTCCTTCTTGTTCTTCAGGGTGGCCAGGTAAGTAGGGCAGTTCCGCTTCCAATGGCCGTCGCTGTTGCAATGGAAACACTTTCCTTTGCCATCGACCTTCTTCTTCGGTTCTGCCTTCTTCTTCTTTGATCCTTCTACCTTTTGCTTTTTCACAGACTTCTTTTTCTTTCCATAAGACTTTCTTTTGGAAGAAGTCCGTTCCATAGCAAGAACTGAGCCTTTAGAACCTTTCATAGAAAGCTCAGCGGTAACCAGCATATTCATCAACTCGGCCAAGGAATTTTGAAGTTTATGCATGTGGTAATTCATGATGAATTGCCCATATGCATCAGTCAAGGATTGCAGAATAATATCGTTCTGCAAGTCCAAGTCCAACTTCACACCGAGCTTCTCAAGCTCTTCCATGTCCTTGATCATTGTCAGACAGTGATCTTGGACTGACTGCCCATCACGCATCTTAGCCTTAAAAAGTCATTTTCGTGACTTGATATTTGGCTGCGCGACTCTGTTCACCAAACATCTCCTGCAGGTGAGCCAACATTTGGCGAGCAGTCCCGATATCTTCATGTTGGCGCTGGAGCTCATCAGACATCGAGCCCAACATGTAGTATCTGGCCTTATTGTCTTCGTCAATCCATTTTTCCAGAGACGCTCTCTGTTCAGTGGATGGACGAGCTGGTAAGGTGGGAGGGTCCTGGTCCAAAACATGTGTTAACTTCTCTGAACCCAAAACAATTTTGTAGTTCCTGAGCCAATCTTTATAATTGGGTCCAGTCAGTCTATGTGTGTCTAGGATACGTGCCAGTGGGTTGGACGCAGACATTTTCCTGTAGAGAGTCAAAGATTCTAGTTAGATACTGTAATTTTGACTTGACCAATTTGTTTAGGGATTTTATTTTTAAACAAATTAGCTCCCACTATTTTCTCGGATCCCTACACTCCCTCTGTAGAGATGCGAAAATCTCCGCGATTGATGATTTCTAGTGGGTGGTGCGGTCTCACCAACTGACTCATCACCTCACCTAACAGTTATTGGTGATGGGTTAGCCAATGAGTGAACAACTCTTGTTCAATGATTCTCTAATCATGGTGCACCCAAACTTGGTCTCTAATTCATGAATCTCACCGTATCCGGAATATTGATCCACTCCTTAGTTAAGTCAGACCCACCATTTGCATAGACTGGGTTCCTAATTGGAGTCTCTCACCGTATCCGGAATATTGAGCCCAACTCATCCTCCAGCCCATAGCATCCAATGCCTAATAGACATGGTTGCGTCTTCCCGGTGCAACTGAGCCACTGTATCCAGCCGAGAACAATCAACCCCGGGAAGGGCCCGCACATCTACAATGGTGGAAGACCTCAGACTTAATCTTTTCTTAGGGAGAATTGATTCAGGTCTCATTAAACTAGACTTGGCTTAGTCATAACAATTATGACTAACCTAGTGGCATGGGTTAGCTCGGATTATTGACCACCTCAGATCAGAACTGTGTCAACAGATATGGCCAGGTAAGTGAGACCGGTGGAAGGAATATGCCATTAACTCGCACAAGAACGCATTCAGGTCGAGTAGCTTCCAATTAAAAACCAGTCGGTCGTCTGTGCCAAACTTACCTTAGACACCAAATTGTTGAGTCAGAACCAATTGGGTTAGCCTACAATCCAGACTCTAACCTCTGAGCCTAATTAGGTCTTGCTTGATCGTGACTCGATCTTGACCCAGACTTAATCCTATTAGGCTGGTCAATTTAAGCATTGTTGATCCCATCTAACCAACTCTTGATTCGGTTTGATCAACCGCTTAGACCTAATTGAGCTACCCAAGCCCGAACCCAGTATTATGAATATGTCTTAGATCTGAAATTCTCAATTTTAGACCTAATTAATATTCCATAAACTTAATTCTTAATTAAGTAGGGTTCATAAACAAAATATGCACAATAAATCCTAGGGTTTCAGGATCTAGGGTTTTGCAGAAAGTAAGTTTTGGGTTTCTGATTAAGGACGAACACGCAGCACCCCTACACATCATAAGAACACCCCATCGAATGGGAAAGAGAGGGCCTTTAAACCCTTCTTCGTTCTTATGACCGGACGGCCAAGAGGAACGCCTTAATCAGGAACATTCAATACTACAAAACAATATCAGATCTATATCATATATCTCATATACAAAGTAGATCTAATCATGGCATATTTTGCATACATCTCATGTATCATAATCATGCATATTTTCAGATCTAAATTATCTCATAATAATCTAAAAAATTAGATTTAAATTGATCTAATCAAAATAAATTCTAATCTAGACAATTATGTAGAACTATTCTACAACTAGTCTAGACATGCATCAATCATATCTCATATGATATTCAAAAATTAAATAATTTTTATTTGCTATTTTTTAGATGTTATTATAACACTTATAATATCAAAAAATAGTAAATAAAAAGATCTAAAATATGATTTAATCGGATTAAATCAAAAACATGCAAGACTATTCTATAGAACTATTCTATTCTAGAACTAGTCATGCATATCTTCTAATCTTAGATCCAAATCATTTAATTTTAATTTTTTTCTGATTTCAGATCTGATCACATCTCATGTGACATCTGAAATCAATTATTTTTTAATTAAAATAAATTTAAAATCAGATCTAAACAATTTTAGAACCATGGCTCTGATACCAGTTGAAGGGAAATCCTGATTTCCCGGTCCAGGTTCGTTCAGATCTGATCAGATCAAGAGATATATTTCAAAAATTTTTCTCTTGATCCCAATCAGATCTTGATATGTTTCAGATCTGATTCTTATTATTTTAATAAAATAAAATTAAAAGATAAATTAAATCAAATTTAATTTACCTGATCTGGGTAATCCTATTACCCTGTTGATGATCCTGTTTGCAGCGGAAGGTTCTGGATCTTAGCCACGCAAGCGCCTGGCCTCTACCGGTATCCACTTGGGTTGGATCTAGAGATCCTCTTCTTCTCTATCACACCTCCAAAAATTAGATCTGGATCTGATCTGGAGGATCTTCAAAACTCTTTTGAAGATGAGCAGTCGTCCTTTGCAGCAGCGCAGCCTTCTTACTTTTGATCGCCTTTCTTTGATCTGAATTGCACCAACCAAGGTCCAAAACTCCTTTTGAACGTGGAGAGCAAGGAAAGAAGGTGGTTTGGTGTGGAGAGGGAGGGGAGAGGCAGCCTTGGGGTGTGGAGAAACTATGATCTCATCATATGTCACTTATCTGAGTTGGGTACAGGGTCTTATTTATAGAATAGCTATGATCCAACTCCTCTTCTTCCCAACCAATCACAACCCTTTGTGAAATCAGATCTAAATCTGATTGGTGGGAATAAAGTCCCCTGGATTCCTCCTTAGAGGGTGCCTAAGACCAGTCAAAGTTGGTTCTTAGAAGAACTCTAATTGGAATCCAAAAAGGAGATGGAGTCCTTGTCCAACAAGGACTCCTAGGCGCCTCCAACTTGGGCACACACCTAGGGTGGCGTGCGCCCTTCTCCTTGCCAGGTTCTGGTAGGGGGACAGGCCCCCACCAGCTCTCCAATAGGTGCATGACATGTGGTCAAAAGTCAAAGTGTCAATGGTCAACGTTTGACCAGTCAAAGGTAGACTTTTGACCAAAGTCAAAGAACAAGAAATGGCAGGTGACCAAAAATGGCAGGTAATGTCTTACAAATAAGACAACCTTTTCTGACTTGGACAACCTCCAGTCAGACCATATGAAGGCCTCTGATTGAGCACAAACTCCTTTGGCTCAGACAGGACAACTTATTTATGATAGCAAAAGAAGAACGTTAGGTTCAATCGAGTGCTAGCACGATTTTCTTGAACCTAATTGAATCTCATTCAGATCAATTGAACTAGATCAGTTCAATTGATGATCACCAGATTCAAACCCTTGTTTGTGTGACCCAGTTAGGTTCAGTTCTGTATGGTAATGGGATATGTCATGATCTCTATCATCGACATCATCGAAACTCCTTTCGATGGATCAGAACTCTTCTGATTCGAACAGCTAGAATGATCGATCATCTAAATCATTCTAATTGCTCCCAAAATCCACCAGTGACACCTAGCAGTATATGGTGGCAACCCATCAGAGCTGAATGCGAACCTCTTGGTGCAGCTACCTGTGTGATTCAGTTCTTCTATCTTGAGCCCCGATCAGATTAGGGTTTAGGTGAACTCGTCAAACCCTAGTCTCTGTCATATGATGTAATCATTCGATTCGAGTTCAATGTGAAAATCTAAATAGAAACTCTTTCTATTATTTCACTCTGCCATGGCCATGGGTTTCTGGACTTGATTCTCATGATTATCATAGGGCTGCTCCTCTACCACCGAGGTAGATAGATTCCATCTTGATGCCATCCAGTTCCTACAATGAACATGTCATAGCCAACATACACCTCAGGGTTCCATATGGCTAGGAGACCGAGTAATGGTGTAGTCAAACTATAACACCCTCAAGGTGAACTGTCGATGCACCTCAGGTCAAAGAACCAGACACACTACTGCAGCATCGAGTCAGTCATTGACGAGAAGGTAGACTCCCTAATGACTACTCGAGGTGGTCACGCTCAGTGCCCTCATTTTTTAACGAGTATCTGTACTCTCGCTCTGGTGTCTCCACACCCTAGACTCAAGACTCATCTACTAAAGAGAAGCGATTGTACACCAACCTTCCGGATCAATCACCATCCTCGTGATGATCCTATGGTCGGGAGCAATTTATGAGTTAACAATGATTATTCATGTCTTAAATTTTCAACTCTTGAAAATATGAATTATCATTACCATTAACTCAAAGGATGTATCACAGACACTAAATATACATATGTGATAGAAAATAACCCATTATTGCTTTTAGTCAAAATTATAATTTTGCCCCTAGAAGTGTATTACAAGTGTCAGCCAATTCTGGCTTCTAGGGCACATATATCTAACAGAGATCTATCCTAAAACTAATTCTATATGTTTGTATGATATTTATAATTACAAAATCTAAAGGATAATCTAGGCTTCTATTAGATTTCCTTTTGATAGCATCTAGTAATTCATTCTTATGATAGTCAGTGAGATGGTAATCCCACCAACTCCTCAATTATCTCCAAAGATATGATGCTATCTCCATTGTCTCTTCTAAATCATAAACCCTATCAGGATTTGACATTATTTGATTTTCAGCAAGTTCCTTAACGTTTTGATTGAATTTAATGGCAAATGTAATATCATGGATAACTTCAGAATGCAAATATGCCTGGACAAGTCTAGGACAATAGAATTCTAAGTTGGGAGTCTACACCATTAGATTATTCCTAAAGATTTAGTTAGTCCTGCTATTTGTAGAGTCAACTAAGAATAAATATCCATTATTTTCTTAAGATTTGTCAGATAATACTTTATTAGACTTTTCTAAAGAATAGCCTTCTTTATCTATAGAGATATATGGTTTCCTATAGGGTTCTGATAATTTAGAAGGCTTAGAATCATTTATGTTATATTTTTTTTTATTTTTATAGACTTTTTCAAAGATAAAGTAGTCCTTCATTAAGCTAAAAGACCTAATTTAGCATTAGAATGTACCACCTTGTCTTCATTTTTTCAAATTATTTTATTAGACTCAAACTCTAAAGGTTCTAAGGGGACTGAGTCTATAGATCGGACTGACTCTATGGATGGGACTGACTCCATGAATCTAGATCCTAGTTTATCTAACACATAAAATACATACCTAATAATAGATCTTAATCTAGCTACTAAATCTAGCTCATGATGATTTGTAGTGGAAGAAGCAGGTTCAAGAGGAAGTTAATTAGATTCTTCTTAATAAGCATACCTCTTTATAATTGGAACATTTTTTATAGGGATCTTCTAATAAAATTCTTCCAACTGCATTCGTACAGTGTCAAGGGCAAGGTTGGAGAAGCTATCTTGCCTCTCAACCTGAACTAAGTGATCTACCTTAGTGATTTCTTTTATTTTATCAGTAGTTACTTTAGAAGGACTAGCTTCTAAACTAGGGCTACCTTTTTCTTCTTCTACCTTAGTTGGGTTTAGAAGATGAATAGGTTTCTCAGCAAGACTACCATCAATCTTCGAAGACTAAAAAAGCAAGTCAATTCTAAATGTCTGTATTTCAGGCTTAGCTTTTTCAAGACCCTTAGGATAATATTGATCAAACCAATCAAAGAAGAGAATATGTCTCCCTTCGGCCCTCATTTGACTGAACTATATTTTATTAATAAAGTTTTTTTGAGTTTGATTATGTGTACTATAGAACTAATTTTTTCTTTTAATATAATTAATAGATTTAAAATTATTTTTAAGTAGTTCTTTATTAATCAGTAACTTAGCAATCTCAAGATCAGGAAGATAAAGTCTATCAATATTATGAGCTATTTTTGTAATCTTTATTTTTTAAGTTGCTAAAAGGTTCATAATATGTATCTAGAGTAGTTATTATCTTATATTTATCTAAACTATTTTCTAACTCCTTTATAGTTATAGAATATGATTTTTCTATAGACATTGTCCTTAGAAAGATAGGTTACTCACCATCCTCAGGCTAAGTTGTGCAGGTAAAAAGAGATTGGAGGATACCAACCATTACTCACCCTCATAAATCTATGACTTATTGACCCTAACATAAATGCCTATCCATCGACTAAATCAAATGGGTCCTTACCGCACGACGACTGAATAGATGAGGAATGCAGCTATGGAAACAAGTCCACTATGAAAACCTCCATATAATCAGACACCAATCCCTTCCCCCAAGCATAAAAAAGAACAAGGCTCTAATACTAGATGGTCTAGGCCCTTAAAGAGGAAACCTTAAATCTGGAGCGATATGGAGATCCATCATATAAGCTTATATCGGGCAACCGAATTGGAATCCACCAATATGGATGGTATAAGGTAGATGAAATATCTCTTACCAACAATCGAGGCCAAATATCAATTACGCCATATTAATGAATGAGCTCCAAAGTATACGATACTGCTCGTGTATGTATATAATACAGCCTAAAACCTAGGAGTAAAAGTGTAACTTAGACACTTTAGAAATTGGAGAGGAGAACAGGCCAAGGTAAAGCAAATAGATATTAACTACGACTATCTAAGATGACGATCATGACCCAAAAATAGACAAAATAGACTCACAAACAAGCATGTAGATAAAAGAACAAAAGCACCCAAATAAGCATGCAGACAAACCTTAATAACTTAGATAGACTAATAATTGAATATTTTTTATTTTTTTTATTTAAAAGAAACCAAAAACTAATGAGGATAAACAAACTAAAATAAATCAATAACTAACTATAAATCAATTAATATAAAGCAACATTTAAACAACAGCAATAAGCTAAATAGTTAATATGAACAGTTAAATAAACTACTAATACATAATAGACTGATCATTAGTTCTTATTCAGCATAGTGATTGCATGGTTGGTTACAATGCAATCATGATACTAAGGTTACTTAGAGGAGGTATTTGGACTGTTTACCCTGACTACATGGTTATTTACAATGCAGCCTCTACCAGCCTCATGGTTGGTTTACCTTCAGGATTGACCGTTGTTTACTGCACAACCCAGTGTAGCATTCAGGTGGTCTTCCTCATACTACAGTACCCCATTTATAGTACTGTGTAGTAGTTTGTATAGTAGTATTATTATATCTACTACAGTACTGCACAGTGGTTTTTGCTACAGTATCATGCTGTAGTGCTGAATAGTAACTATGAATTGCAACTATGAATAGCAAATATGAATAGTAAATATGAACAGTAATATGAATAGTAATTAAACACTAATGATGAAAGAAAACATGCTTTACTTATAGAGAGGTACTTACATTACTACTAAGGAAAGCTTAAAAGCATACCTCACAAGCTTAATCACACTTATTTACATACCAGTCATGCCAGGTACACTTAATACATGCTAATTACACACTAAGCACACTTACATATTTACAATAGAGCTTTAACTAAGTTTTTCTTTTGAGGAAGAAAGAAAATGAACAGAAAGAGAGGAGAAGAAATGGACAAGTGAAGGAAAGGGCTAACGAAGAGGAGAAGAGAAGGATCTCTGGAGGAGAATGTTATGGAAGAAAGAGAGGGTTCAAAGATATTGTTTGAAGACCTCTCTCTAATGGGTTTTTATAGGAAGAAGTGATGGAGTGTAGGGTTATATAAAGGATTATGTGGTGGAGGATACCTGTGTGGTAATGGACGTAGTGGTAGATGAGTGGAGAATATGAGATGATGAAGGAATGAGATGAGAAGATGAAGAGAAGATGAGAAGAAGTGAAGATAAGGGAAATAAAGAAGAGAAGGGAAGAAGAGAGGAAGAAAGAAAGAGAAGCTCTACCTTAGCTTTGGAATGTAGTGAAAGAGAGAAGAGAAGAGACTCTAAAACTCTCTAGGTGGATCCTTTCCACAGTCGGTCCCTTTGGCTCTCGACCGTTTACTCTACCTTCTCTTACAGCTGAAGTCCTTTCCCTCTATTTATAGATAAGGAAGGGGTTGTGCAGACTTCACTTGGTTTGGAGTCTGTGGATTTGAAATTGATTGAAGTTTGGATCTTCCTATAGCTATCTTTTTCTATTGTTACTTTTGTCAGAGAATCTTCCTGTAGCTATGCTTGTCAGAAATCTTCCTGTAGATCGTTGTGCAACACTTCAGGAGTACACATCACTCCAGGAGTACTATAGGCCATTACTTATCATTTTGAAATTCTTTTCTAGGTCAACTGATAGCTTCCATTGGCCATTGATTATTTGTCTACTGGGTAGTAATGATCTTTCTTGGCTGTAGTGGGAGGCAAACAAATTTTGAAAGTAGTACCTGTAGGAAAATATTCTACCATAGTTTTTGTAGAGGGTTAGTAAGAAAACCTTTTTTTTTTAAATTTCTCAATCTCTATCTTTCTAGATCAAGTCTAGAAATAACTTTATCTCTAGAGAATGGAAGACCCCATCAAAGCACTTCCTGTTGAACTTGTGGTGGATAAATTTCTATATTCAGCAATGGTTCCCATGAATTTCCCCAAGCTTCTTCTTCTTCTATTTGTATATGAATTTAAGTGGTTATCCAAATTTTGTCATCGCTCCAACACTTTTGATTTTTTCTTTTCTAGGCTTCTTGATAAACTTCAAGATAGGAAATATTTTGATATTCTTCAAAATCGAATTCTTTTGGAAGTTCTTCCTTATCACAGTCAATAAGAGCAATGTGGTCTTCTTCTTTGAATATACAGACATCATAAAGCTGGAAGGGATAGTTTATTTTTACTACTTTTCTTATTTCAATGCCACTGAAGATTTCAACTCTTAACAAATCATCGCATTTTCTTCCAAGTTCATAGAGCACTTTGCTAACTATTGCTGGAAATATATGAAGACTAACAAAAGGATCAACTGAGACAACTTGCACGAGTCCTTTGTAGAGAGCTCTGATTTTCTTCTTCTTTGCATAGTTAATAAGGAGGGGATGATATAATTTAAGCAATTCCTTTGTTTTGTTAATATGAAACATCTTCAAGTCATTAAGCAATTCCTTTATTTTTTTAGGTTGAGTTGCTCATAAAAGGATGTCATCAAGAAGTTTAGGGTTCAAGACTTCTTAAGCCATTTTCTAGTTGTTAAACCTTTTTAGTTTAACCATTGTTGGTGTTTCAACTAGATCACAGATTTGGTAGAGAGTAACTGGTTCAGGGGTAGTCTAATCTAACTTTTCTACGACTAAGTTAATCTATTCTCTTATTTGTTAGATGTGTGCCCCAGAGGCTAGATTGGTTGACACTTGTTAAATACTTTCTAGGAATATTTTCATAATTTTGACTTAAAATTAATTAAAGGACTATTTATTCTATCATATTGTATATTAAAGTATCTATGATACATCCATTGAGTTAATAGGCATAATAACACATATTCTCAAGAGTTAAGAATTTCAGGCATGTGTTATCATAATTAACTCATAAACTGTTCTTGATCGAAGGATCATCATAAAAATGATGATCAATTTGAAAGATTGATGTACGATCGCTTTCTTAGGATAGATGAGTCTTGAGTCTATGCTATGGAGACACCAGAGCAAAAGTATAGGTACTTATTGAGAACAAGAACATTGAGCGTGACTACCTTGATGTTGGAAATAGTGTCCCAAAGCTAATCATCAGTCTATTGATGATTAAGCTAATTTATGTGATTATATATAAATTATTAAATGAATAAAAATTATTCTAGTTTTTTTATCATAAATCTTTCATCTTCTAATGAATTTCTATCTATTGTGATTAAGTTCTTAGGACTATTTAGAATCGACAAAGAAGGATTTGTCATTTAGTCCTTAAATAAGTTCATGATCAAATGATATGTTGTTACCAAGGATGATAATGTTTATCAAGTATAGGTCATTGTGTATCATATAGGTTGGCTGTCCTCTTAACCAAGCAGTATGGAGACATTGGTATGATATGCAGGAGAGATGTAGGAGTACATCTGCACTGAATGTGACCAACTCTGAAGCTTTTTTGCTATCAAGAATTGCTCTGATGGAATATGGGCATAATTATCCCTTTGACCTAAGATCACCACGATGACTTCCAAGCAACTCAGTATGCTTTGGTGCCGGACTATCAAAAATTTTAATTCAGTGATGGAAGATTTCTAGGTACAGTCCAATACTTGAGGAGTCGATGCGTAAATCAAGATAGGATTGACTACTTATAGACTTAGGAGCTATGTTCAATAGTATTTCAATTTAGCAAAGCCTTGGCTAGGGTAGTCCTTATGAGGGGTCATAGGATAATTTGCTTTGAGACACGATTTGGCTGTATCTTCTAGGGTTGACAGTTAAACCCTGAGTCATCCTATGCACGAAAGTCAAAGGGATGAATTATGCGATAACCATATTCACATAGGTTTTGATTATTGCGATTGCATTATTCAGCCTATCTGGACATTGGGTACCATTGCTAGATGGCTACTTTGATTAGTATAGAAAATTGGTTTCTATGCTATCGGCTTAGGTTCGAACCTATGGGGTCACACACACTAGAGGTTCCTATCCGATCTAATGGCTGATCAAGAGAAGATTGATTAGTGATTTGTTCACTAATTGACTTAATTTGATTGAGTAATTATTTTTGGATCAGGATCAATTGATTTGATTCATTTGGATTTGACCCAATTAGGTTATAAAATGATCTAATCATCAAGTAGGTATAATCTCTAATTTGATTAGAGATTTGGCTTGATTAATTTCTAATCTGATTAGAATTTAACCAAGCCTAATTAAGCCTATATAAGTTGGATTTAATTTAGTCTAATTGGGTCTTGCTAAATTAGTTTGGATTAGATCTTAATTGGATAATGTTTGAAAGACTATTTTTAAAGGGAAATCCTGATTTCCCGGTCCAGGTTCGTCCAGATCTGATTAGGTCAAGAGATATATTTCAAAAATTTTCTCTTGATCTTAATCAGATCTTGATATGTTTCAGATCTGATTCATATTATTTTAATAAATAAAGTAAAACAAGATAAATTAAATCAAATTCAATTTACCTGATTTGGGTAATCCTATTACCCTGTAGATGATCCTGATTGCAGCGGAAGGTTCTGGATCTTAGCCACGCAAGCGCCTGGCCTCTACCGGTATCCACTCGGGTTGGATCTGGAGATCCTCTTCTTCTCTATCACACCTCCAAAAATCAGATCTGGAGGATCTTCAAAACTCTTTTGAAGATCTGCAGTCGTCCTTTTGCAGCAGCGCAGCCTTCTTGCTTTTGATCGCCTTTCCTTGATCTGAATCGCACCAAACTAAGTCCAAAACACCTTTTGGACGTGGAGAGCAAGAGGAGAAGAGACTATGGCATGGAGAAGGAGGGGAGAGGCAGCCTTGGGGCGTATCTAATAGCATTGGAATTAGGGTTGGGCGCAGGGTCTTATTTATAGACCTCTTGTGATCCAACTCCTCTTCCTCTCAACCAATCACAACCCTTTGTGAAATCAGATCTAAATCTGATTGGTTGGAATAGAGACCCCTGGATTCCTCCTTAGAGGGCGCCTAAGACCAGTCAAACTGGATTCTTAGTAGAACTCTGATTGGAATCCAAAAGGGAGGTGGAGTCCTTGTCCAACAAGGACTCCTAGGCGCCTCCTACTTGGGCTCACGCCACCCTTGGCGTGCGCCCTTCTCCTTGCCAGGTTCTGGCAGGGGGACAAGCCCCCACCAGCTCTCCAATAGGTGCATGACATGTGGTCAAAAGTCAAAGGGTGAATGGTCAACGTTTGACCAGTCAAAGGTAGACTTTTGACCAAAGTCAAAGAACAAGAAATGGCAGGTGACCAAAAATGGCAGGTAATGTCTTACAAATAAGACAACCTATTCTGACTTGGACAACCTCCAGTCAGACCATATGAAGGCCTCTGATTGAGCACAAACTCCTTTGGCTCAGTCAGGACAACTTATTTATGATAGTAAAAGAAGAACGTTAGGTTCAATCGAGTGCTAGCACGATTTCCTTGAACCTAATTGAATCTCATTCAGATCAATTGAACTAGATCAGTTCAATTGATGATCACCAGATTCAAACCCTTGTTTGTGTGACCCAGTTAGGTTCAGTTCTGTATGGTAATGGGATATGTCATGATCTCTATCATAGACATCATCGAAACTCCTTTCGATGGATCAGAACTCTTCTGATTCGAACAGCTAGAATGATCGATCATCTAAATCATTCTAATTGCTCCCAAAATCCACCAGTGACACCTAGCAGTATATGGTGGCAACCCATCAGAGCTGAATGCGAACCTCTTGGTGCAGCTACCTGTGTGATTAAGTTCTTCTATCTTGAGCCCCGATCAGATTAGGGTTAAGGTGAACTCGTCAAACCCTAGTCTCTGTCATATGATGTAATCATTCGATTCGAGTCCAATGTGAAAATCTAAATAGAAACTCTTTCTATTATTTCACTCTACCATGGCCATGGGATTTCTGGACTTGATTCTCATGATCATCATAGGGCTACTCCTCTACCACCGAGGTAGATAGATTCCCATCTTGATGCAATCCAGTTCCTACAATGAACATGCTATAGCCAACATACACCTCAGGGTTCCATATGGCTAGGAGACCGAGTAATGGTGTAGTCAAACTATAACACCCTCAAGGTGAACTGCCGATGCATCTCAGGTCAAAGAACCAGACACACTACTGCAGCATCGAGTCAGTCATTGACGAGAAGGTAGACTTCCTAATGACTACTCGAGGTGGTCACGCTCAGTGCCCTCCCTCGTTCTCTAACGAGTACCTGTACTCTCGCTCCGGTGTCTCCACACCGTAGACTCAAGACTCATCTACTAAAGAGAAGCGATCGTACACCAACCTTCCGGATCAATCACCATCCTCGTGATGATCCTATGGTCGGGAGCTGTTTATGAGTTAATAATGATTATTCATGTCTTAAATTTTCAACTCTTGAAAATATGAATTATCATTACCATTAACTCAAAGGATGTATCACAGACACTAAATACACATGTGTGATAGAAAATAACCCATTTCATTAATTATAGTCAAAATTATAATTTTGCCCCTAGAAGTGTATTACAAGTGTCAGCCAATTCTGGCTTCTAGGGCACATATATCTAACAATCTC
>QRFJ01006321.1:0-31879 GCA_006176705.1 Cocos nucifera | reverse complement strand
TGGTGCAGTCCCACCGACTTACTCATCACCTCACCTAATAGTTATTGGTGATGGGTTAGCCAATGAGTGAACAACTCTTGTTCAATGATTCTCTAATCATGATGCACCCAATCTTGGTCTCTAATTCAAGAATCTCACCATGTCCAAAATATTGATCCACTCCTTAGTTAAGTCAAACCCACCATTTGCACAGATTGGATTCCTAATCGAGTCTTTCACCGTATCCGAAATATTAAGCCCAATCCATCCTCCAGCCTATAGCATCGAATGCCTAATAGACATGGTTCCATCTTTCCGGTGCAACTGAGCCACTTAACCAGTCGAGAATAATCAATCTCGAAAAGGGTCCGCATATCTATAATGGTGGAAGACCTTAGACTTAATCTTTTCTTAGGAAGATTTGATTTAGGTCTCATTAAACTAGACTTGACATAGTCATAACTATTATGACTAACCTAGTGGCATGGGTTAGCTCGGATTATTGACCATCTCAGATCAAAACTGAGTCAACAAATATGGCCAAGTAAGTGAGATCGATGGAAGGGATATGCCATTAACTTGATAAGAACGCATTCAAGTCGAGTAGCTCTCAATTAAAAATCAGTCGGTCGTATCTGCCAAACTTACCTTAGACACCAAATTGTTGAGTCAGAACCAATCAGATTAGCCTACAATGCAGACTCTAACCACTGAGCCTAATTAGGTCTTAGCTTGATCGATCACTCACGTGACTCAATCTTGATCCAGACTTAATCCTATTAGGATGGTCAATTTAAGCATTGTTGATTCCATCTAACCAACTATTGATTCAATTTGATCATCCGCTAGACCTAATTGAGTTGCCCAAACTCAAACCCAATTTTATGAACATATTTTAGATCTAAAAATTTTCAATTTTAGATCCAATATGTTTCATAATCTTAATTCTTAATTAAGTTTAGGATTCAAAAACAAAACATGCAAATAAGATCCTAGGGTTTCAAGATCTAGGATTTTGCAGAAGTAAGTTTTCAATTTTTGATTAAGGACGAACGCGCAGCACCCCTACACATCATAAGAACACCCCATCGAATGAGAGGAGAGGGTCTTTAAACCCTACTTTGTTCTTATGATCAGACGGCCAAGGGAAACGCCTTAATCAGAAATACAACTAATCTACAAAAACTAATTAGATCTAAGCAAATATCTCATATAAAAATTGATCTAATTAAAATATGTTTTGTATACCTCATATCATGCATGTTTTTTAGATCTGAATTATCTCATAATCATCTAAAAAATTAAATTTAAATTTGATCTCATCAAATAAAATTTAATCTAGACCCTATTGTAGAACTATTATACAACTAGTCTAAACATGCAACTATCATATCTCATATGAATAAATTAAATTTAATTTATTTTCTATTTTTAGATCTAATTATAATATTTATAAGATCAAAAAATAGTAAATAAATAGATCTAAAAATCATATTTAATCAAATAAAAATTATGATTATACTAGACTACACATAGAATAATTTTATTCCTAATCTAGTCATGTATCTCATACATTCTAGATCTAGATTAATTAATTTTAATTTTTTAATTTTTCTAATTTTAGATCTAATTATATCTCATGTGATATCTAAAATTACTAATTTATCAGATTAAATCAGATTTTATAAGAACCCGACTCTGATATCAGTTGAAAGGAAAATCCTAATTTCCTGGGGTCAGGTTCCTTCAGATCTGATTGGATTGAGAGGCATATTTCAAAAATTTTCTCTTAGATCCTAATCAAATCTGATATTTTTTAGATCTAATTTTATGATTTGATCAATAAAAAAATTAAATTAAATTAAATCTAAATTAGTTTTACCTTGATATGGGTAATCCAATTATCCATTGATGATCTTCCTGATTGCCTGAGGTTCTAGATCTAGCCATGCAACCATCTGACCGCTATCGATATCCACTTAGGTTGGATCTGGAGATCTTCTTCTTCTTTATATCATCTCCAAAAATTAAATCTAGATCTAATTTGGAGGATCTTTGAAACTCCTTTCGAAGGTCAGTAGTTGTCTCTGCAGCGGTGCTGCCTTCTTCCTTTCTCGTTAGTCTTTTCTTGTCTGAATCGCACTAATCTAAAGCCCAACTATCCTTGGGCATGGAGAGGAGAGAGATGGCCTGAAGGTGGCATGGAGAAGTGAGAGGGACAGCCTTGAGGCATGGCTAGGAGAGAAGTCTCTAAAATGTGGGCGCAGATAGGTCTTTATATAGATCCTACTGCACCATGCAATGCCACATCACCTCGTCCAATCACGTTGCTTCATTTAATCAGATCTAAATCTGATTGGTGGGATGACATCACCTAATCCAATCAGATGAGAGACCCATAGATTCATCCTAAGGTGGCTCCTAAGACTAGTCAAAGTCTATAGGTGAGGGTCACCTAGTTTGAATCCAAGAAGCAACCTGGAGTTCCATCCGTATGGGACTCCAGACGTTCCTATCCATGGGCGCACGCCATCCTAGGCATGCATCCCTTCCTTTTCAATTTCTAGGAAGGGGACAAGCCCCTATCTACTCTCCAATAAGTGCATGACACATGGACAGATGTCCAAGGATCAAAGGTCAATGTTTGACCAAAGTCAAAGGACAAGAATTAGCAGGTGACGAAAAATGGCAGGTGTTGTCTTAAATTTATCTCATAAATTAAGACAATCCTTTTCTGACCTAGACAAGCTCTAGCTAGATGAGGTAAAGGTACCTGAGTGAGCACAAACTCATTTGGCTCAATCGAGACAACTTTTATGATAGAAAAAGGAGAATGTTTGGTTCAATCGTGTGCTAGCATGATTTTCTTGAACCTAATTGAATCTAATTCAAATCAATTGAATTGGATTAGTCCAATTGATGATATCCA
The DNA here is from genome assembly GCA_006176705.1 of Cocos nucifera. Taxonomy (NCBI): domain Eukaryota; kingdom Viridiplantae; phylum Streptophyta; class Magnoliopsida; order Arecales; family Arecaceae; genus Cocos; species Cocos nucifera. Next base: position 28,971 of record QRFJ01006321.1, on the reverse strand, counting down.
GATCCAAACCCTTGTTTGTGTGACCCAGTTAGGTTTAGTTTCGTATGGTAATGGGATATGTAGTGATCTCCATCATCAACATCATCGTAACTCCTTTCGATGGATCAGAACTCTTCTGATTCAGACAACTAGAATGATCGATCATCTCAATCATTCTAATTGCTCCCAAAATCCACCAGTGACACCTAGCAGTATATGGTGGCAATCCATCAGAACTGAAAATGAACCTCTCAGTGCAGCTACTTGTGTGATTAAGTTCTTCTATCTTGAGCTCCGATCAGATTAGGATTAAGGTGAACTCGTCAAACCCTAATATCTATCATATGATTTAATCATTCGATTCAAGTCCGATGTGAAAACCTTAATAGAAACTCTTTCTATTATTTCACTCTCTACCATGGCCATGGGCTTGTGGACTTGATTCTCATGATCATCATAGAGCTGCTCCTCATCTACCGAGATAGATAGATTCCATCTTGGTGCAATCCAATTCCTACAATGAACATGCTATAGCCGACATACACCTTAGGATTCTGAATGGCTAGAAGATCGAGTCATGGTGTAGTCAAACTATAACACCCTCAAGGTGAACTGCTGATGCACCATAGATCAAAGAACCAGACACACCACTACAGCTTCGAATCAGTCATCGGTAAGAAGGTAGACTTCCTTATGACTACTCGAGGTGGTCACGCTCAGTGCCCTCCTTTTCTAACGAGTACCTATACTCTCACTCCGATGTCTCTACACCGTAGACTCAAGACTCATGTACTATAAAGAAGCAATTATATACTAACCTTCCGAATCAATCACCATCCTCATGATGATCCTATGATCAGGAGAATTTTATGAGTTAATAATGAAAATTCTTGTCTTAAATTTTTAACTCTTGAAAATAAGAATTATTATTACCATTAACTCAAGGGATGTATCACAAACACTAAATACACATATGTGATAGAAAATAATCTATTTTATTATTTATAGTCAAAATTATAATTTTGCCCCTAGAAGTATATTACAAGTGTCAGCCAATTCTGACTTCTAGGGCACACATGTCTAACACGTTGTAGAGATATGGGTGCCTATCTGGTGTTGATCGTTCTTGGCTGGTCATAGTGGTTTGATTGCATCGGATAGTTACAACCACTCTATGGCATTAGATGCCTCAGGATAGAGATGAGGTTGGGCCTAATTACTGTTAGGTGAGAGCCCAATGATGGCTTTGCACCTACAGGTGTATGGTGGGTTTGACATAACTAAGAAATACGCCAATAACTATTAAGTGAGACCATAGAACTTAGAGACCAAACCAGCTGCATCTTGCTTAGTGAAGCAATGGACAAAGAATTGTCCACTCATTGATTTATGTGTTACAAATAACTGTTAGGTGAGGTGCACATAAATCAGTGGGATTGTAGTACTCACTAAAAATTGATTATGTATCGATTTCCATTTTCTCCACCCAAGGAGTGTAGGAGATCTGTAGAAATAGTAAAAGCCTTTGTTTGTTTTTAAAGTCCCAATAATAAACATCTATAAGTTCAAAACATCTAATTAGAAATTATTTCTCTCTACAGTTAACCATGTCAAGTTCAAACCCATTAGCCTGAATCCTTGACACCAATAGGTTGACCAAAACCAATTTTAAGGACTGGCTTTGACTGTGGAGCGGGCTTCATCCAAGAGAAAGTCTTCTTGGAAGAAGAAGAAGAAGTCTGCAAAGAAGCAAAAGACTGGTAAGAAACCCAAGAAGCAAGTTCCAAAGAAGACCAACGATAAAGAAAAATATTTTCATTGTAATGTCGAAGGTCAACTGAAAAAGAAATTATCTTGCATACTGTTAGATATATGTGCCCTAGAAGCCAGAATTGGCTGACACTTGTAATACACTTCTAGGGGCAAAATTATAATTTTGACTAATATCAATAAAATGGGTTATTTTCTATCACATAAGTGTATTTAGTGTCTGTGATACATCCTTTGAGTTAATGGTAATGATAATTCATATTTTCAAGAGTTGAAAATTTAAGACGTGAATAATCATTATTAACTCATAAAATACTCCCAACCATAGGATCATCACGAGGATGGTGATTGATCCAAAAGGTTGGTGTACAATCGCTTCTTTTTAGTAGATGAGTCTTGAGTCTATGGTGTGAAGACACTGGAGCGAGAGTATAGGTACTCGTTAGAGAACGAGGGCATTGGGCATGACCATCTCGAGTAGTCATTAGGGGGCCTACCTTCTCGTCAATGACTGACCCGATGCTGCAGTAGTGTGTCTGGTTCTTTGATTGAGATGCATCGGCAGTTCACCTTGAGGGTGTTATAGTTTGACTACACCATTACTCGATCTCCTAGCCATTCAGAATCCTGAGGTGTATGTTGGCTATAGCATGTTCATTGTAGGAACTAGATAGCATCAAGATGGAATCTATCTACCTCAGTGGTAGAGGAGCAGCCCTATGATGATTATGAGAATCAAGTTCAGAAGTCCATGGCCATGGCAGAGTGAAATAATAGAAAGAGTTTCTATTTAGGTTTTCACATTGGACTTGAATTGAATGATTACATCATATGATAGAGACTAGGGTTTGACGAGTTCACCTTAACCCTAATCTGATCGGGATTTAAGATAGAAGAACTTAATCACATAGGTAGCTGCACCAAGAGGTTCGCATTCAGCTCTGATGGGTTGCCATCATATACTGCTAGGTGTCACTGATGAATTTTGGGAGCAATTAGAATAATTTAGATGATCAATCATTCTAGCTGTTCGAATCAAAAGAGTTCTGATCCATCAAAAGGAGTTTCGATGATGTCGATGATAGAGATCATGACATATCCCATTACCATACAGAACTGAACCTAACTGGGTCACACAAATAATGGTTTGAATCTGGTGATCATCAATTGAACTAATCCAGTTCAATTGATCTGAATGAGATTCAATTAGGTTTAAGAAAATCGTGCTAGCACTCGATTGAACCTAACGTTCTTCTTTTACTATCATAAATAGTTGTCCTGACTGAGCCAAAGAAGTTTGTGCTCAATCAGAGGTCTTCATTTGGTCTGACTGGAGCTTGTCCAAGTCAAAAAAGGTTGTCTTATTTTGTAAGACATTACTTACCATTTTTGGTCACCTGCCATTTCTCGTCCTTTGACTTTGGTCAAATGTTGACCTTTGACTGGTCAAACCTTGACCATTGACACTTTGACTTTTGTCCACATGTCATGCACCTATTGGAGAACTAGTGGAGGCCTGTCCCCTTGCCAGAACCTGACAAGGAGCGCCACCCTTGGTGTGTGCCCAAGTTGGAGATGCCCAAGAGTCCCTGTTGGATAGGAACTCCATCTCCTTTTTGGATTCTGATTAGAGTTTGAAGGGAAATCCTGATTTCCCGGTCCAGGTTCGTCCAGATCTGATCAGATCAAGAGATATATTTCAAAAATTTTTCTCTTGATCCCAATCAGATCTTGATATATTTCAGATCTGATTCTTATTATTTTAATAAATAAAATAAAATAAGATAAATTAAATCAAATTTAATTTACCTGATTTGGGTAATCCTATTATCCTGTAGATGATCCTGATTGCAGCGGAAGGTTCTGGATCTAGCCACACAAGCACCTGGCCTCTATCAGTATCCACTCGGGTTGGATCTGGAGATCCTCTTCTTCTCTATCACGTCTCCAAAAATCAGATCTGGATCTGATCTGGAGGATCTTCAAAACTCTTTTGAAGATCTGCAGTCGTCCTTTTGCAGCAGCGCAGCCATCTTGCTTTTGATCACCTTTCCTTGATCTGAATCGCACCAACCAAAGTCCAAAACACCTTTTGGACGTGGAGAGCAAGGGGAGAAGAAGCTATGGCATGGAGGAGGAGGGGAGAGGCAGCCTTGGGGAATGGGGTTTCTCAATTGAATTGCATTAGCATTAGAATCTGAGTTGGGCGCAGGGTCTTATTTATAGACTAAGCGTGATCCAACTCCTCTTCCTCCCACCCAATCACAACCCTTTGTGAAATCAGATCTAAATCTGATTAGTAGGAATAGAGACCCCTGGATTCCTCCTTAGAGGGTGCCTAAGACCAGTCAAAGTTGGTTCTTAGAAGAACTCTAATTGGAATCCAAAAAGGAGATGGAGTCCTTGTCCAACAAGGACTCCTAGGCACCTCCAACTTGGGCTCACGCCACCCTTGGCGTGCGCCCTTCTCCTTGCCAGGTTCTGGCAGGGGAACAGGCCCCCACCAGCTCTCCAATAGGTGCATGACATGTGGTCAAAAGTCAAAAGGTCAATGGTCAATCTTTGACCAGTCAAAGGTAGACTTTTGACCAAAGTCAAAGAACAAGAAATGGCAGGTGACCAAAAATGGCAGGTAATGTCTTACAAATAAGACAACCTATTCTGACTTGGACAACCTCCAGTCAGACCATATGAAGGCCTCTGATTGAGCACAAACTCCTTTGGCTCAGACAGGACAACTTATTTATGATAGCAAAAGAAGAACGTTAGGTTCAATCGAGTGCTAGCACGATTTCCTTGAACCTAATTGAATCTCATTCAGATCAATTGAACTAGATCAGTTCAATTGATGATCACCAGATTCAAACCCTTGTTTGTGTGACCCAGTTAGGTTCAGTTCTGTATGGTAATGGGATATGTCATGATCTCTATCATAGACATCATCGAAACTCCTTTCGATGGATCAGAACTCTTCTGATTCGAACAGCTAGAATGATCGATCATCTAATCATTCTAATTGCTCCCAAAATCCACCAGTGACACCTAGCAGTATATGGTGGCAACCCATCAGAGCTGAATGTGAACCTCTTGGTGCAGCTACCTGTGTGATTAAGTTCTTCTATCTTGAGCCCCAATCAGATTAGGGTTAAGGTAAACTCGTCAAACCCTAGTCTCTATCATATGATATAATCATTTGATTCGAGTCCAATGTGAAAACCTAAATAGAAACTCTTTCTATTATTTCACTCTGCCATGGCCATGGGCTTCAGGACTTGATTCTCATGATTATCATAGGGCTGCTCCTCTACCACCGAGGTAGATAGATCCCATCTTGATGCAATCCAGTTCCTACAATGAACATGCTATAGCCAACATACACCTCAGGGTTCCATATGGCTAGGAGACCGAGTAATGATGTAGTCAAACTATAACACCCTCAAGGTGAACTGCCGATGCATCTCAGGTCAAAGAACCAGACACACTACTACAGCATCGAGTCAGTCATTGACGAGAAGGTAGACTTCCTAATGACTACTCGAGGTGGTCACGCTCAGTGCCCTCGTTCTCTAACGAGTACCTGTACTCTCGCTCCGGTGTCTCCACACCGTAGACTCAAGACTCATCTACTAAAGAGAAGCGATCGTACACCAACCTTCTGGATCAATCACCATTCTCGTGATGATCCTATGGTCGGGAGCTGTTTATGAGTTAATAATGATTATTCATGTCTTAAATTTTCAACTCTTGAAAATATGAATTATCATTACCATTAACTCAAAGGATGTATCACAGACACTAAATACACAGGTGTGATAGAAAATAACCCATTTTATTAATTATAATCAAAATTACAATTTTGCCCCTAGAAGTGTATTACAAGTGTCAGCCAATTCTGGCTTCTAGGGCACATATATCTAACAGAGTTCTCCTAAGAACCAACTTTGACTGATCTTAGGCACCCTCTGAGGAGGAATCTAGGGGACTCTATTCTCACCAATCAGATTTAGATCTGATTTCACAAAGAGTTATGATTGGTTGAGAAGAAGAGGAGCTGGATCATAGATAGTCTATAAATAAGACCCTACATCCAACTCAAATTATAATTGAAAAGAAATTGAAATCCCATGCTTCAAGGCTGCCTCTCCCCTCTTCCTCCATGCCAAACCCATCTTCTCCCTCTCCTCTCTTCATCCAAAAGTGTTTCGGACCTTGGTTGGTGCAATCCAAACGAGAGAAAGGCGACTGAAAGCTAGAAGACTGCGCTGCTGCAAAGGACAACTACTGATCTTCAAAAGGAGTTTTGAAGATCCTCCAGATTAGATCCAGATCTAATTTTTGGAGATGTGATAGAGAAGAAGAGGATCTTTAGATCCAGTCTGAGTGGATACCGGTAGAGGCCAGGCACTTGCGTGGCTAGATCGAGAACCTTCCGTTGCTCATAGGATCATCATCGGATAATAGGATTATCCACTTCAAGGTAAATTAAATTTGATTTAATTTTATTTTAATTTTTAAAATAATAAGAATTAGATCAAAAATATTTCAAATTTGATCTAGATGAAAGAGAAAAATTTTAAAATATATCTCTTGATCTGATCAGATTTGAACGAACCTGATTCGAAAAATTAGGATTTTCTTTCAACTAGTATCAGAGCCAAGGATCTAAAAGTATTTAGATCTATTTTTAAATTTATTTTAATTAAAAAATAAGTGATTTTATATGTCACATGAGATGTGATCAGATCTAAAATAAAAAAAAATTAAAATTAAATGATTTGGATCTAAGATTAGAAAATATGCATGACTAGTTCTAAAATAGAATAGTTCTATAGAACAGTCTTGTATATTTTCAATTTAATTTGATTAAAATATATTTTAGATCTATTTATTTACTATTTTTTGATATTATAATGGTTATAATAACATCTAAAAAATAGTAAATAAAAATTATTTAATTTTAAACATCATATGAGATATGATTGATGCATGTCTAGACTAGTTGTAGAATAGTTCTACATAATTATCTAGATTAGAATTTATTTTGATTAGATCAATTTAAATCTAATTTTTTAGATTATTATAAGATAATTTAGATCTGAAAATATGCATGATTTGATACATGAGATGTATGCAAAATATGCCATGATTAGATCTAATTTGTATATGAGATATATGATATAGATCTAAAACTATTTTGTAGTATTGCATATTCCTGATTAAGGCGTTCCTCTTGGCCGTCCGGTCATAAGAATGAAGAAGGGTTTAAAGGCCCTCTCCTCCCATCCGATGGGGTGTTCTTATGACGTGTACGGGTGCTGCGTGTTCATCCTTAATCAGAAATTCAAAATTTATTTTCTGCAAAATTCTAGATCCTGAAATCCTAGGATTTATTATGCATATTTTGTTTATGAACCCTACTTAATTAAAAATTAAGATTATGAAATATTAATTAGGTCTAAAATTGAGAATTTTAGATCTAGTTCATATTCATAATACTGGGTTCGGACTTGGGTAGCTCAATTAGGTCTAAGCATTGATCAAACCGAATCAAGAGTTGGTTAGAGGAAATCAACAATGCTTAAATTGACCAGCCTAATAGGATTAAGTCTAGGTCAAGATCGAGTCACGATCAAGCAAGACCTAATTAGGCTCAGAGATTAGAGTCTGGATTGTAGGCTAACCCAATTGATTCTGACTCAACAATTCGGTTTCTAAGGTAAGTTTGGCATATACAACCGACTGATTTTTAATTGAAAGCTACTCGACCTGAATGCGTTATTGTATGAGTTAATGGCATATTCCTTCTACCGGTCTCACTTACCTGGCCATATCTATTGACACAGTTCTGATCTGAGGTGGTCAATAATCCAAGCTAACCCATGCCATTAGGTTAGTCATAATTGTTATAACTATGGCAAGTCTATTTTAAAGAGATCTTAATCAATTCTTCCTAAGAAAAGATTAAGTCTGAGGTCTTCCACCATTATAAATATGCGGGCCCTTTCTGAGGTTGATTGTTCTCGACTGGATACAGTGGCTCAGTTGCACCGGAAAGATACAACCATGTCTATTAGGCATTGGATGCTATGGGCTAGAGGATGAGTTGGGCTCAATATTTTGGATACGATGAGAGACTCAATTAGGAATCCAGTCTATGCAAATGGTGGGTCTGACTTAACTAAGGAGTGGATCAATATTCCAGATACGATGAGATTCATGAATTAGAGATCAAGTTTGGGTGCACCATGATTAGAGAATCATTGAACAAGAGTTGTTCACTCATTGGCTAATCCATCACTAATAACTGTTAGGTGAGGTGATGAGTAAGTTGGTGAGACCGCACCACTCACTAGAAATCATTAATCGTAGAGATTTTCGCATCTCTATAGAGGGAGTGTAGGAATTCGAGAAAATAGTAGGAGCTAATTTATTTAAAAATAAAATTTTTAAACAAATTGATCAAGTCATAATTACAGTATCTAACTAGAATCTTTGACTCTCTATAGAAAAATATCTGCGTCCAACCCATTGGCACGTATCCTAGACACACACAGAATGACTGGACCTAATTATAAAGATTGGCTCAAGAACTATAAAATCATTTTAGGTTTCGAGAAGTTAACCCATGTATTTGACCAAGACCCTCCCACCTTATCAACTCATCCATCCACTGAATAGAGAGTGTCTTTAGAAAAATGGATAGACGAAGATAATAAGGCCAGATAATACATGTTGGGCTCGATGTCTGATGAGCTCCAACGCCAACATGAAGATATCGGGACTGCTCGCTAAATGTTGGCTCACCTGTAGGAGATGTTTGATGAACAGAGTTGCACAGCCAAGTATCAAGTCACGAAATAACTTTTTAAGGTAGTGGGGTGGGTGAGGACGGTAGCACAGGTGGGTGAGGGCGGCAGCACAAGTGGGTGAGGGCGACGATGGAGACGACCGTAAAAAGCATGTGGGGGAAGGAGAAGGATGAGCAAAAATAGATAATAATAAATAAAATAATAATAATATTAAAAATAAAAAAATAATAGATTATTAAAAAATTAATAATTTATTATTATATAAAAATAAAATATATAAAAAATAAAAATAATATAATAAAAGTAATATAAAAATAAAAATATATGAAATAAAAATTAGAGATCGATTTTGCAACCAATTTTAAAAATTTAAATATTATAAAAAATAAATTATGATTGATTTTATGAATAATTTTTTCATTAAAAAATTCAAAAATAATTAGTGACTGATTTTGTGATCGATTATTAATAAAAAAATATTTTAACAAAATTAGTGATTAATTTTATGATCAATTTTATTAATAAAAAATTTAAAAATAAATAGAAATTGATTTTAAGATTGATTATAGTAACATAACAAAATTAGTGACCAATTTTGCAACTAATATATTAATTTAAAAATAAAAAATAATTAGTGATCAATTTTGTAATCAATTTTGTTAATAAAAAATTTAGAAATAAATAGCAACTAATTTTACAATTGATATATTAATAAAAAATTTTAATAAATTTAGAGATCAATTTTAGCGACTGATGTTGCAACCAATTTCAAAAAATAACATATCATAAAATTTAAGTTATTTTTTTATTTTTTTGATTGCTAAATTGGTCATAATTAACAATCAATAAATCAATTTCTAAATTTCTTTTGGTAATGAAAGAATTTTTTTTACTATTTATGATTGATTTTTTGGTTGTAAAATTTTTTAATTTTTTGTAACCAAAAAATTAGTCATAAATTTGAGTTTTGAAAAATTTTAATCAACACTTTTATTTAATAGACCAATTTATCGATTGCTTTTCTTTTTAAGAAAAGAAAAAAAAACTTCTTTATAATCCCCCCACTGCCACCTTCGAACCCCATCTTTGCTCCTCGGCCCGTCCATGACAGCCTACCCTCCCCTCCCTAGTGATTGCCCACGATGGCCTCCCCTCGCTGGCCTGCCATGATGACCTCCTCTCGCTAGCCTGCCATGATGGCCCTCCCTCCCTTCCCCGTTGATCGCCCATGATGGCTTCCCCTTGCCAACCCTCTATGCACAGCTCTACAAGAACCTCACTAGATTACCATGATAATTAAATTATGTTGTTTTGCTACCTATGCAAAGATATTGATCTTCTCTAAATCTGATTTTTATTTTTCAGCATCTTAATCTTGCATGTGATGTATCCTAGGGTGGCAATAGATTAGATCTATTACATGCATGATTGATTAAAAAGATTTTAATCAGATCTAAAATTTTTTTGCTGCTAGGCTTTTTCTAATTTCAGCATGTACTAGAAAATTAGATTTCCTAAGAAATCCTTCAATTGCCATGACCCCTAGTTCGCAAATCTCAGATCGGAGGTATGACAATTAATATGGTATCAGAGTATAAGTGAATAGATTATAACACATAGAATCAGACGTGAATGAAGGTGTATAGGCACTAGGGACATTAGAAGGATAACTTATATTGATTGTGATAACTTAGAAACTTTGATTTGACATAAATGTATTGATATATCTGAATCAAATGCATAATAGAAGTGTTGGATAAAATAACCTCCGCCAAAGTCCCTGGCTGCGACCTCCACTTTGTGAAAATTTTTCGATCTTCTTAGCAACAAGTCCATACTACAGAACTTGCCAAAAGCATATTGAAGTATGGTCAGACGATCTTGAATAGTGAAGAGAACCATTATTTCATTAACTTTGTTTTTGACTCAGGATGAATAACAGGATTAGTAGCGCCCCTTTCAGATAAACTCCTCCAGTCGCGCTCCTTTCATATAGACTCCTTCTAGATGGACTCCTTTCGGTTGGGCTTCTTTCAGGACGAACTTCTCTCAATCAGTCATGAATTTGCTTAGTCTACGTCGCACCCACCCGCCAACTGAATGGATCTAAAAGGATCTCATCATCAATGCAACTCCAAAGTGACCTTAGACCTCCATTGCTCGTTTCGGACTTCTCCAAATCACTGAAGGGAGCACCTACGAATTCTCATCAGGCTTATCAAAGCCCGAACATCATCAAATAGATCCTAACTGCCTATCATGATAAATCATAGCCCACTCTCCATAACAAACTCTACGTGACCAGAACAGCCCACTATCGGATGGTTACGGCTATTACCATAAGTTTGTTACATGCTCTATCTATATAAGGGACCCTCTAGATATGTTTTCTCTTTAATCTCTCATCTCCATCTTAATTCTTCTGAGCACTCCATTTTTGTTGGCTAGAGAACTGACTTGAGCATCAAAGGGCCCTGTTGGAGCCATCCACCTCTAGTTTTGGACTTCTTCTTGCAGGTCCCATCAGTGGCCTCATCTCCATCCACTCCAATGACTCCAACATCAGCATCATTTTCTACACCAACAGAATTGATGCTGGAGGAAGAGTTTTTGAGCTCTTGTTCTAAAAGAAATGCTCAATTGATCTCATCTTCTTTCTTCTACTTTCCACTCCTTTGATTCCTCTCCCTCTGATCTCCGTTTGCTTCTAAAAGATGCCACCAAGGAAGGCTTCTACCCGTTGATCTACTACCTCCACCATCAGATCTAAACTAGACCTGCTCGCTCTGATCCCCTCATCGGCACCTCAACCTCCTCCACCAGCAACCATGGTGGATCTAAAGCAATTCAACCAACTGATCCAATAGTTAAGGGCCTCACTAAAGTAGTACAGGCCATGTAGCAACCCCCAGCACTGGTCCAGCCAGAGGAAACCTTGCTAGAGTATCAGAATTCAGTACGAGAAAGGCACACCTAGGGAAGCCAACCAATAACCCCTAGGAAAGGGAAGCAAAGAGCGGTGAGCCCCTATTCTGACCACGACTCCACCCTTAGAAGATCACTGCCACCATTTAGCCAGAGGACCCTCGAGATTGATAATCAAGAAGATCTCGAACAGAAACTTCAGGAGATGAATCAGCAAATCGAGGAACTCCACCATGCTACCCCTGCTCATGCTGATGACATCTATATCAATCCTCCATTCTCTCTTCAAATCATATAGGAATCCATCCCATCAAACTTCAAACTCCCTCAATTTGAGAGTTATGATAGGACCTCGAATCCGATCGATCATCTTGAGGCCTTCCAGACCATGATGCTACTCCATGGCGCACCAAACACCATTCTGCACCGAGCTTTTTTCTTAACTCTAAAGGAAGCAGCAAGAAATTGATACTCGAGCCTAAAATCAGGTATGATCTACTCCTTTGATCAAATGAGTTATCAATTTATGGCTCACTTCATAAGCAGCCAACGTCCAAGGTGAGGTTCGAACTCCCTCATCAACACCAAATAGAAGAAAGAAAAGTTCATCCGAGCTTACATCAGCCGCTTTAATGTTGCTACACTAGAGGTCTAGAACTTGGACCAATTTGTAGCCATAGTCGTGTTGAAGAGTGGTCTTCAAAAGAATAATCTTCTATCCTCTCTGGAGAGAAAGTACCCCATGAACTTTGCTGAGATGTTGGCCTGAGCTTATGGTTATGCTCGGATGGAGGAAGCCTTCAAAATAAAGGATGATGAGGCTATAATAGAGTAGTAGGTAGGCAAATCAAGCAAGCCTAAAGTTGCAAAAAGATCGAGTGAAGCTCGGCCATGCTCTAGAACCCCTCATGAGTGTAGATGAGCCTGAACTCCTCCTCGAGCTCGTCAATCAAGAATCCTCGATTGAAGGGCATGGTGAAACTTCCCTCCTTGAAGATTCAATAACTATGCTCCATTGAATGCCCTAAAGACTCAAGTGCTAAAGGAGATTAAGGAGTAGTTACCAAGGTCAGAGAAGATGTAGATTTATCTCGGCAAGTGCAACACCAACAAGTATTGCCTTTGTTATCATTATCATGGTCATAATACTGAAGATTGCAACCAGTTCCAAGATGAGATAGAGGACCTCATCAGACAAGAATGGTTGGAACACTTCTTGAGACGTCGATCAGAAAGAAGGGAGGATCAGCCAAGAGTCTTGCCGCAGCCAGAACCACCTCAAAGGGACGAGCCGCAAGAGGATCGGCCCCGACTTGAAATTATCAACACTATTATTGGGGGACATCTTCATGAGGAGACTAGTGGGGTGGCAGAAATGATGAAGAGGCAGAGGACTGAGGAACTGGCTGCCTTTTCTAAAGAAGATGCCCAGGGAGTCCAATTTTCACACAATGATGTGGTTGTAGCAACTTTGAATATTGCTGACTATGATGTACGATGCATTTTGATTAATAATGAAAGCTCTGCTGATATTTTATTTTATGATGTATTCTCTAAAATGGTTATACATGATAATAGAATGGGTCCAATAAGCTTCCCACTAGTAGGATTCATTGGTGATGCAGTACCGATCGAAAGAATAATAACTCTATCCGTAATGATAGGTCGGTATCCAAGACAATCAAAGGTTCAAGTGGATTTTTTGATAGTGAAAGCTCCTTTAGCTTACAATGCAATTCTTGGCCAACCTGGCTTGAATGCACTTTGGACAGTAGTTTTAACCTATTACTTAAAGATGAAGTTCCCAACAAGTTATGGGATTAGAGAGATCAGAGGAGATCAGACTCTCATGTGGCACTGTTATACTATTGCTTTACAAGATGGAAGGCAAGTGGAATCTTATCTGATAGATGCGCTTGATGCCTGTGATGATTTAAGAGAGGAACAAGGAGAACCAATTGAGGACCTAGTTGAGGTTCCATTAAATAATGGACATGAAGACCACACTATACAAATTGGCTCCAACTTGGGGAAAGAGGTCAGGAGGCAGCTTATTGCATTTTTATGAAGGAACGCTGACATCTTCACTTGGGTTCCTGTGGATATGTCTAGAATTAATGCAAAGGTGGTGGAACATCATCTGGCTGTAAATCTTAAACGTCGATCGATAAAATAAAAGAAGCACAGCTTTGCACTAGAGCGGCAAAAAACCATTATGGACAAGATTAACAAACTACTCAAAGCCATGTTTATCAGAAAGGTATCCTATCCAGATTGGTTCGCCAATGTCATCCTCATCAGAAAAGCAAACGGTAAGTGGACGATGTGCATAGACTTCACAGACTTGAACAAAATCTGCCAAAAGGATAGCTATCCCTTGCCAAGAATTGACCAACTAGTAGATGCGACATTAGGCCATGAGCTCCTCACTTTCATGGATGCCTTCTCCAGTTACAATCAAATCCAGATTGCACCAGAAGATGAGGAGAAAACTACTTTTATTACTAACCGTGGTCTTTATTGTTACAGGATTATGCCATTTGGATTAAAGAATGCAAGTGCCATTTATCAATGCCTGATGAAAAAGATCTTCAAGGAGCAGATCGATTGCAATATGAAGGTCTATGTAGATGACATGCTTGATGAAAGCCGATCTTCATCAAATCACATTGTCGATCTTGAAGAAACCTTTACCATCCTTCGAAGGTATAAGATGAAGCTGAATCCAACCAAATGTTCTTTCGAAGTAACTTCAGAAAAGTTCATTGAATTTATGATGTCGAGACATGGCATCAAGACGAACCAGAGAAGATCAGAGCCATTAAAGAGATGACTACCCCACAAACAATAAAGAAAGTCCAATGCCTGACAGGCAAAGTAGCAGCTCTAAATCATTTTGTTTCAAGGTCGACGGAGCGCTACATGCTCTTTTTCTAAGTACTCAAGCAGCCTAAGAACTTCTATTGGACTCCTAAGTGTCAGCAAGCTTTTGAAGAATTAAAGAACTATCCTAGCTTACCTCCTCTCCTTGCCAAGCCCAAACCTGAGGAAGAATTATTTCTATATCTAGCGATGTCACCTATAGCTATTGGAGTAGTCCTGGTCAAAGAAGATGCTAAGATTAAGAAGCCGATCTACTATATAAGCTGAATTTTGAGGGATGCGGAAACAAGATATACAAAATTAGAAAAACTAACTTATGCCCTGTTGATTGCAGTTAGGAAGCCCCGACCTTATTTTCAGGGACTTACAGTCATGCTTCTCACTGATTAGACTCGGTCGAAATAGAGTAATAAGCATGTAATACCTTTAATTCACCACCAAACCTCACCAAAGAAAATGTCGACTTTCCAAAAGACTCCTGGGTTTTGTATGTTGATGGCTCATCTAATGCCTCTGGGGTAGGTGCGAGCTTGATTTTATTCAGTCCTGAAAGAATTATTGCTGAGTATGCACTATGCTTCAAGTTTCGTGCGATAAATAATGGAGCGGAGTATGAAACTCTGATTGTTGGGCTGAAAAGCTAAAGAACTAGGGGAAGACCATATGAAGGTTTATAGTGATTCCCAATTAGTAGTGGGGCAGGTCAATAGCACCTATGAAGCCCGAGAGAAAAGCATGGTAAAGTACTTGGAAAAGGTGAAAACTTGATCTCAACCTTTAGTGACTTCAGCATCTAGCAGATCCCTAGGATGGAAAACACTAAGTTGGCCACTTTGGCTCCTAATGAACTGCCTAAGGAGGTCTTTTTTGAAGTTCAGCTACGTCCAAGTTTGAAAGAATCTCCAACAGTAATGTAGGTTGACCATGAGCCCAGCTGGATTGATCCTCTAATATTATATCTCAAAGATGAAATTCTTCCTAGAGATCCTAAAGAAGCTTGGAAATTGAGAAACCAGGCCTCTCATTATGTTTTACATGAAGGCAAGGTATACAAAAGGTCGCATTCTCAGCCACTCCTTCAATATCTCCAACCCTCGAAAGCTGAATATGCCTTCAAAGAAGTTCACGAAGGTATATCTGGAAATCATCATAGAGCTAGATCATTGTCTTATAAATTGCTTTGCCAAGGGTACTACTGGCCGAATATGCAGTAGGATGCAACTAACTATGTGAAAAAGTGTGATCGATGTCAAAAAAATGCCAACATTCAAAGACAGCCAGCTTCATAACTCGCACCCTTGAGTGCTCCTTGGCCATTTGAATAATAGAGAATAGACATACTTGGGCCCTTTCCCGTGGCCTCCAAACAGCAAAAATTTCTTTTGGTAGGTGTGGATTATTTTACCAAATGGGTAGAAGCTGAGCTCCTAGCAAAGATCACTGAAGCTGAAGTACAGGATTTTGTCTGAAAGTCTATAGTTTGCAGGTTCGGCCTACCTTAGACTCTCATCATAGATAACAAGTGCCAGTTCGCGGGAGCAAAATTCATCGAGTTTTGTGAACATCTAAATATCTTCCATCATTTTACATCGGTAGCTCATCCACAAGCAAATGATGAAGCCAAGGTAACAAATAGGACTCTGCTATAAGGGATCAAAGCAAGGCTTGAGAGAGTGAAAGAAACATGAGTGGATGAACTCTATCATATTCTTTGGGCGTACAGGTGAAGAAAAAAATGGATTTTCCCACCGTAGGATGGATCTAATCAGATCAGATTTACAGCAAAATAATTTAAAATTTTTTTTTATGATTTACTTAGATCTAAGAGTTCTTAGATCTCATTAGATTGATTTAAAATTTATAAATAAAATAAAAATAAAATAGTGACATCTAATCACCTAATTAGGTAAACCATTTATCCATTATGATGATCTAACGAATGATCCGAGGTTCTGATTAAGTCGTGCACGTATCCAGTCTCTATCAATATTCACTCAGATCAGATTTAGAAGTTTCCTCCTTCTGGATCTGATCTCTCCCATAGAGCCTTCAAATCGAACTCTAAAGGCTGCACGTTCATCTCACGAACACCATCATCTCTCACTAATCTTCGTGCCAACAGAAATTGATCTTTGCTCGCAGATTTTGCCCAACTCTTGGGAATGGAGAAGAGGAAGAGGATCAGATGAGGGAGGCATGGAGTTGGAGATTTTGGTAGGGCTTCACCATAGAGATATTTCTATGCATAGCAGCTTGTGCAGGGCCCTTTAAAAAGACCAAACCAAGAGTCCCTTCTCATGTGACTTTGAATAAGTCAAAGCCAACAAGCAGAAGGACTCTTCAATGATCTCCATGCCCCACACCACATTCTTCTAAATTTTTGTTGCACAAAAATCCCAAAAAAATGGCATCAAAATTTGGATAAGTATGATGGCTTGGCGCACAACTCTTATCTCCCAAGAGTTTGAACTATTCAAATGTTTGACCCATTCAAACTTTGTTTGAATGTGGCACCTCCAAATTTATCTATAAGGGTGCATGCCATAAGGGGTGTGGCCCTCTCTCCCTCATGTAAATCCCAAGGGGGTGCGTGCCCCAAGAAAGTCTTCAAGGGGTGCACGTCCCTCTCCATTTCTTTCCTGCAAACCAGGTCAATATTTGACCCTTGTCCTGTTCCCATCTTATGGGATGTAGGATAAAACATTTTCAAGTCTCATCCAATGGATTTTAGGCAAGTCTCTATCAAGTTAGAATAAGCCTCGATCAGGCCAGGACTAGGTTCAGTTAGATCAAGAAAAATTCATCTAGAATTTCTGAGAAAGGCTTATCCAAATTTCATGTCATGAGTTTTGGGCAAGCCATAATATGGCAAAGATAACCCTTACCTTGTTTCCATCTTATAGGATTTAGGACAAGCCTTAATTAGACTAGGATAAGATCTAGTCAGATCAAGACAAATTCCTATAGAGTTCTCGAATGAGTCTTGTCCAAATAGTTCCAAAAATTAGCAGGCTTGTCTTGTTTCCATCTGATAGATTAGGACAAACCTAAATCAGATTAGGACAACTTTTTCTAACATGGACAAGTTCTAGTCAAACTAGGATAGAGCCATACAAGGCTTCTAGATGAGCCAAATCCAATTTGGCTCAGTCAAGATGAACTAGAAAAATGATAAAAGGAGGATATTAGGTTTAATCGTGTGTTAGCATGATTCTCTTGAACCTAATTGGATCTAATCCAAATCAATCGAACTAAGTTAGCTCAATTGATGACATCTAGATCCAAAGTCTTATTTGTGTGATCTAGTTAGGTTTTGTTCTATATGGTAATGAAACATGTCATAATCTCCATCATCGATATCATCAAAATACCTTTTGATGGATCAGAACTCTTTCGATTCATCTAATAAGAATTGTCGATCATCAAGATAATTCTAATTGATCCCAAAATCAACCAGTGACACCTAGCAGTATGTGGTGGCAATCCATCAGAACCGAATAGGGAACCTCTCGGTATAGCTACTTGTGTGATTAGATTCTTCTATCATGAGCCCTGATGAGATTAGGGTTAAGGTGAACTTGTCAAACCCAACACCCATAATATGAATGAATCATTCGATTCGAGTTCGATGTGAAACACTAATAGAATCTTCTTTCTATTATTTCACACTACCATGGTCATAGATTTTAGGACTCGATCTCATGATCATCATAGGATCACTCCTCCTCCATCGAGGTTGATGGATCCCATCTTGGTGCGATCCAATTCCTACAATGAACATGCTATAGCCAACATACACCTCAGAGATTCGAATGGCTAGGAGACTGAGTTATGGTGTAGTCAAACTATAACACCCTCAAATTGAACAGTCAATTCACCTCAGATCAAAGAACTAGACACATGCTACAGTATCAAGCTAGTCATTGATGAGAAGGTAGCTCTCATATGACTGCTTGAGGTGGTCACACTCAGTGCCCTTATTCTTAACGAGTACCTATACTCTTATTCTAGTATTTTCACACCATAGACTCAAGATACATCTATCCTAAGAAAGCGATCATACATCAATCTTCTGAATTGATCATCATCCTCATGATGATCCTACGATTGAAAGTAGTTTATGAGTTAATTATGATAACTCATGTCTTAAATTCTCAACTCTTGAGAATGTGTGTTATCATGCCTATTAACTCAATGGATGTATCACAGATACTTTAATACATAATGTGATAGAGTAAATAATTCTTTAATTAATTCTAAGTCAAATTAAAAAAATGCCCCTATATAACATTTAACAAGTATTGGGCAATCTGACTTCTAGGGCAAATATCTAACAAACTCCCATTTGACCTAAAGCCAATTGGCTATAAATCTAAGTCCCATCTTCTCAAGATGGGTTTGAATCTTTCATGGGCCTAAAGGCTTCATTAGTGGATCAACTGTATGGTTTGTAGAGTTGACACTCTTAAGCTCGACGTATTCTTTCTCGATGTAATCATGGATGAGGTGGAACCATCTTCTTGGAACTCTTCCAACTTAAATACCATCATTACATAGGAACAAACTTCCAGATGTCGACTTTCGATCATCTATGTCAGACATAAAGTCTGAGTCCGTATAGCCCTGGATCTAGAGTTCACCATACTGAACCTCTTCAGCACTTCCTCTATATGAGAGATCCAACATCCTCTTCAGTCTATCCTTATAGACCTTAAATGAAGGATGCCTTACCTTGGTCTTTCATAGAAATTTTCTTAGATAACCATACTTTGACCTATATCAGCATGAGAATATTATTTCCATCAGAAGGATGTCATCCACATACAATATGAGAAAGACAATAGTGCTCTTACTGACCTTCTTGAACATACTTGATTTCTCCTTGTTCTTGATGAAACCAAATGATTTGATTACATCAAGCATTCTAACTCCAAGATGCTTGCTTAAGTCCATAGATGAATCTTTGCAGCTTGCAGATCTTTATGATCACCATCACTAGATGTGAAAACAAACGGCTGTTCCATAAACATCTTCCTTAAGATATCCATTTATGAACTTCGTTATCACATCCATCTACCATATTTTATAATTGAAATATATTGCAATGGCAAGCAATGTGTAGATGGATGGCTACCGACGAGAAGGTATCTTGATACTCTTTTGCTACTAGCCTAGCCTTAAATGTCTCTACATTTTCATCTGCACCTATCTTTCTCTTGAAGATTCATTTACACCCAATAGGTACTATACCTTCAGGTGGATCTATCGAGATCCAGATTTGGTTCAAGTACATCAAGTCAATCTTTGACTTCATTGCCTCTAACCAATTCTCGAAGTTGGCATATGACATCTCTTGTCATAGGTTCTGGGATCATCACCATGAACCCCATTTTTCATAAGGAACACTTTCTCTACATCCTCTGAAATAATACCTGAGTACCTTTAGGAGGATGAAAAATTCTATTTGACCTACGAGGTGGAGGAGATAGTGAGTTATGGATTGGCTCAGACTAATTAGGTTCCTCGAGCCTAATCTTTCTTTCGATGCCATCATCTTGAACAAAATATTTTTCAAGAAAAATGGTGTATCGACTCATGATCACATTATGATCTTCTGGAAGATAGAAGTAATATCCTAATGACTCTTTAGGATATCCAATCAACTAAGTTCTAAGGGACCTGGACTCTATGTTGTTCACAGTCGGACAATCCAAATTTTGAGATAACTTAGACTTGACTTCTTACCATGCCATATCTTATATGCAGTGGCAGGAACGATTTTAGATGGAACCCTATTTAGTAATTAGATAGCTATCATTAAACTATGTCCCTAAAGAAACCCAAGAAGGTCCATAAAGCTCATCATGGATTGGATTATATCTAATAAGATCCGATTTCTCCATTCTAAAATCTCATTGAGTTGAGGCATTCCAGGTGGAGTCCATAGTGAGACTATACTATTATTCTTGAGATAATCTAGAAATTTCTGACTAAGGCATTCACCTCCTCAATCTGATCGAAGAACCTTAATGAACTTTTTGATTTTATTTTCTATTTCATGCCTAAATTTTTTAAACTTTTCAAAGCTTTAGACTTGTGTCACATTAGGTACACATACCCATACCAAGATAGATCATCGATAAAGGTAATGAAGTAGACATAATTGCCTCTGATCGGCACATCGAATGGATCGCACACATCTATAAGTACCAAGGCAAGTAGGTCTGTGGCCTTTTTTCATGTCCTATAAAAAGAAAGCTTGATCATTTTGCCTAGAAGACATGATTCATAAATTGGATATGACTCATAAATCAATGGATCCATTAGTCCAGATATTTTCAATTTGTTAATCCTATCTTCGGCTGTATGACCTAGCCTAAGATGCCATAGATATCTTTCATTAATACTATCTCTAGACTGTTATGATCTTTCTTCCTTCTTGTTCTTTAGACTGGCCAGGTATACAAGGCAGTTTTGCTTCCAATGACCATCAGAGTTGGAGTGAAAACACTTTTTCTTCTTCGCAGTCTTTTTCTTTGGCTCGCCCTTCTTTTTTTCTTTATTTTCTGCTTCTTCGCAGACTTCTTTTTTCTAAAAGACTTTTTCTTGGAAGAAGTCTGCTCCACAGGTAGAATTGAGTCCTTTGAACTCTTCAAAGTTTACTCAACAGTAACTAGCATATTCATTAACTCGGCAAAGGTGCACTAAAGCTTATTCATATGAAAGTTCATGATGAATTGCCTATACGAATCATTCAAAGATTGCAGGATCACATCAATTTACAAATCTTTATCCATCAAGACACCAAGCTTTTCAAGCTCTTCTAGGTCCTTAATCATTGTCAAGCAATGATCTTACAGTGACTACCCATCACACATCTGCAACTCAAATGATCTCCTAGAGACTTGATAACGCACTCGTGACACTGTTCACCGAACAATTCTTGTAGGTGTGCCAACATTTGGTAAGCAGTCCTAATGTCTGAAGGAAAATCCTGATTTTTCAGACCAAGTTCGTTCAGATCTGATCAGATCAAGAGATATATTTCAAAAATTTTTGTCTTTGATCTAGATCAGATCTAAGATATTTTAGATCTGATTATTATTATTTTAAAAATTAAAATAAATTTAGATAAATTAAATTAAATTTAATTTACCTTGATATGGGTAATCCTATTACCCATTGATGATCCTATATGCAGTGGAAGGTTCTGGATCTAGCCACGCAAGTGCCTGGCCTCTATCGATATCCACTCGGGCTGGATCTGGAGATCCTCTTCTTCTCTATCACATCTCTAGAAATTAGATCTGGATCTAATCTAGAAAATCTTCAAAACTCCTTTTGAAGATCAACAGTCGTCCTTTGCAGCAGTGCAGCCTTCTAGCTTTCAGTCGCCTTACTTTGATCTGGATTACACCAACCAAAAATCCAAAACTCCTTTTGGACGTGGAGAGGAAGGGGAGAAGATGGTTTGGCATGGAGGAAGAGGGGAGAGGCAGCCTTGGGCATGGGGAATTGTGATTGCTTTCAATCACTTTAAATTCCACCTAGAGTTGGGCGCAGGGTCTTATTTATAGACTAACTGTGATCCAACTCCTCTTCTTTCCAACCAATCACAACTCTTTATGAAATTAGATCTAAATCTGATTGGTGAAAATAAAGTCCCCTAGACTCCTCCTTAGAGGGCGCCTAAGATCAGTCAAAGTTGGTTCTTAGGAGAACTCTAATCGGAATCCAAAAAAGAGATGGAGTCCTTGTCCAACAAGGACTCCTAGGCGCCTCCAACTTCGGCACACACCAAGGGTGGCATGCTCCCTCTTCCTTGCCAGGTTCTGGTAGGGGGATAGGCCCCCACCAGCTCTCCAATAGGTGTGTGACATGTTGTCAAAAGTCAAAGTATTAATGGTCAACATTTGACCAGTGAAAGTTAGACTTTTGACCAAAGTCAAAGAACAAGAAAAGGCAGGTGACAAAAAATGGTAGGTAATGTCTTACAAAATAAGACAACCTTTTCTAACTTAGACAACCTCCAGTCAGACCATATGAAGGCCTCTGACTGAGCACAAACTCCTTTGGCTCAGATAGGACAACTTATTTGTGATAGCAAAAAAAGAACGTTAGGTTCAATCAAGTGCTAGCACGATTTCCTTGAACCTAATTGAATCTCATTCAGATCAATTAAACTAAATCAGTTCAATTGATGATCACCAGATTCAAACCCTTATTTGTGTGGTCCAGTTAGGTTCAGTTCTATATGGTAATGGGATATGTCATGATCTCTATCATCGACATCATCGAAACTCCTTTTGATGGATCAGAACTCTTCTAATTCGAACAACTAGAATGATTGATCATCTAAATCATTCTAATTACTCCCAAAATCCATCAGTGACACCTAGCAGTATATGGTGGCAACCCATCAAAGCTGAATGCGAACCTCTTGGTGCAGCTAGCTGTGTGATTAAGTTCTTCTATCTTGAGCTCCGACCAGATTAGGGTTAAGGTGAACTCGTCAAACCCAAGTTTCTGTCATATGATGTAATCATTTGATTCGAGTCCGATGTGAAAATCTAAATAGGAACTCTTTCTATTATTTCACTCTACCATGGCCATGGACTTCTGGACTTGATTCTCAAGATTATCATAGGGCTGCTCTTCTACCACCGAGGTAGATAGATTCCATCTTGATGCAATCTAGTTCCTACTATGAACATGTCATAGCCAACATACACCTCAGGATTCCATATGGCTAGGAGACCGAGTAATGGTGTAGTCAAACTATAACACCCTTAAGGTGAACTGTCGATGCCCCTCAGGTCAAAGAACCTGACACACCACTGCAGCATCGAGTCAGTCATTGACGAGAAGGTAGACTTCCTAATGACTACTCGAGGTGGTTACGCTCAGTGCCCTCGTTCTCTAATGAGTACCTGTACTCTCGCTCCGATGTCTCCACACCATAGACTCAAGACTCATCTACTAAAGAGAAGCGATTGTACACCAACCTTTCGGATCAATCTCCATCCTCGTGATGGTCCTATGGTCGGGAGCATTTTATGAGTTAACAATGATTATTCATGTCTTAAATTTTCAACTCTTGAAAATATGAATTATCATTACCATTAACTCAAAGGATGTATCACAGATACTAAATACACATATGTGATAGAAAATAAACCATTTTATTTATAATAGTCATAATTATAATTTTGCCCGTAGAAGTGTATTACAAGTGTCAGTCAATTCTGGCTTCTAGGGCACATATATCTAACAATCTCCCACTTATCCTAAATCCAATTGGCTATAAGTCTAAGTCCCATCTTCTCAAGGTGGACTTCGATCTTCTGCTGGCCCAACGGCTTGTAAGTGGGTCTGCCACATTATCTGTAGAGTTGACTCTCTTGACCTGGACATAATCCTTCTCAAGGTAATCGTGGATGAGGTGGTACCACCGTTTGCTTGGAATACTTCCAGCCGATAGGACCATCATTGCATACAAACAGACTCCCAAATGTCAACTTTCGATCATCTACATCGAACATGAAATCTGAGTCTGTGTATCCCTGGACTTGGAGTTCTCCATTCCTAAAGACCAACATCATATCCTTAGTTCTTCTTAAGTACTTAAGGATACATTTCACAAAAGTCCAGTGTTCTTCATCTGGATTTGACTGATATCTGCTTATGACACTCACAGCATGGGCTATATCAGGTCGTGTACATGGCATGGCATACATGAGGCTCCCTATTGCAGAAGCATAAGGAATCTTGCTCATGCGTTCTATTTCCTCAGGTGTGCTGGGGCACATTTTCTTGGAAAGATGAATACCATGTCTGAAGGGTATTAATCTTCTTTTAGAGTTTTCCATACTAAACCTCTTTAGTACTTTCTCTATGTACATCTTCTGTGAAAGTCCTCGCATCCTATTCGGTCTATCCCTATAGACCTTAATTCCTAGAATAAAGGATGCTTCGCCTAGGTCTTTCATGGAGAATTCCTTGGACAACCATATTTTGACCGTTGTTAACATGGGAATATTATTCCCAATAAGGAGGATGTCATCCACGTACAATACAAGGAAGACAACAGCGCTCCCACTGATCCTTTTGAAAACACATGGTTCCTTTTCATTTTTGATGAAACCAAACTTTTTGATTACATCATTAAAACGAGTGTTCCAACTCCGAGATGCTTGCTTAAGTCCATATATGGACCTTTGCAGCTTGCAAACCTTGTGATCAGTATCACTGGATATGAAACCTAGCGACTGTTCCATATAGATATCTTCCTCAAGATATCCATTTAAGAATGTCGTTTTCACGTCCATATGCCATATTTCATAATCGAAATAGGCTACAATGGTAAGCAATGTGCGGATGGACTTTAGTATAGTCACTGGGAAAAAGGTATCCTGATAGTCAATGCCTTCGCATTGACTATAACCTTTTGCCACTAGTCTAGCCTTGAATGTCTCCACATTCCCATCTGCACCAATCTTTCTCTTGAAGATCCATTTACACCCAATAGGTACTATACCTTCTGGTGGATCTACCAAGGTCTAGACTTAGTTTGAGTGCATCGAGTCAATTTCTGATTGCATTATCTCTAGCCATTTCTCGGAGTCGATATCTGATATCGCCTCGTTGTAGGTTTTGGAATCATCACCATGAGCACCATTGCCTATGAGGAACATTTCCTCTACATCCTCTGAAATAATACCTAAGTATCTCTCTGGGGGATGAGAAACTCTTTCCAATCTACGAGGTGGAGGAGGTAGTGTTCTTATTGGCTCAACCTGATTTGGTTCCATTTGGTCCTTAGCTCATTGTACTTGTGAGACTTTCTTCATTAAGCTTTGATCTGCCTCCCATGCCGCTATCTTGAATAAACTATTTTTCAAGAAAGATGGCATGTCGACTCACAATCACATTATGGTCTTTTGGAATGTAGGAAATAGTATCCTAATGACTCTTAGGATATCCTATGAATCGAGCTCTAAAGGACCTAAACTCTAACTTGTCCGCTTGTTGTCTTTTGACATGAGTCGGATAACCCCAAATTCTGAGATGACTCAGACTTCGTTTCTTACCGTGCCATATCTCATATGGTGTGGTAGAAACGGTTTTAGAGGGAACCCTATTCAGTAGATAAATTGAAGTTAACAATGAGTATCCCCAAAGAAAATCAGGAAGGTCCGTGAAGCTCATCATAGATCGGACCATATCCAATAGAGTCCGATTTCTCCATTCTGAAACTCCGTTGAGTTGAGGTGTTCCTGATGGAGTCCATTGAGAGACTATGCCATTTTTCTTTAGATAGTCTAGGAATTTCCGACTAAGGTATTCATCTCCTCGATCTGATCGAAGAACCTTAATGGGTTTTCCAGCTTGTTTTTTTACTTCATGTCTGAATTCTTTGAACTTTTCAAAAGCTTCAGACTTGTATCTCATAAGATACACATACCCATACCTAGATAGATCATCGATAAAGGTAATGAAGTTGACAAAATTGCCTCTAGCTAGCACATCAAATACGCCGCAAACATCTGTATGTACTAGGGCAAGGAGATCTGTGGCCCTCTCCCAATGTCCAACAAAAGGAAGTTTTGTCATTTTTCCTTGAAGACAAGATTCACAAGTTGAATATGACTCGGAAGTCAATGGACTCAATAGTCCATTTTTCTCCAATTTTTTGATCTTATCTTCTACTATATGACCTAATCTTAGGTGCCATAGATACCTATCATTTGGACTATCCTAGGTCGTTTGGCATTCATGTTTTGCTCGACAGTTAGAATAGGTACATCAATATGTAGCTGATAAAGATCATTAATATGGAAACCATTTGCAATTTTATTTCTTTTATAAAGAATGTTACAATGGTCCTTAAAGAAGGTAATCACTTAGCCTTCTTGTGCTAAGCATGAAATAGAAATCAAATTCCTGCTAGCTGCAGACACATAATAATAGTCTTTTAAAACTAAGTCTAAACCAGATGGTAATCGAAGAGGATATGTTCCCACGGCTACTACAGCAACTCTTGCTCCATTACCGACGTGTAGGAACATGTCTCCATCCCTCAGCCTCCTGTTATCCTTAAGACCCTGCATGGAAGTGCACAGATGAGCACTAGAACCAGAGTCAAGCACCCAACTGGATGCAGAAAAAATCGTAAGGTTAGACTCAATAACGAGCATACCTCCAGAAATACCTTCCTTCTTGTTCTTTAGGGTGGCCAGGTAAGTAGGGCAGTTCTGCTTCTAATGGCCATCGCTGTTGCAATAGAAACACTTTCCTTTGACATCGGCCTTTTTCTTCGATTCTGTCTTCTTCTTCTTTGTTCCTTCCATCTTCTGCTTTTTCGCAGACTTCTTTTTCTTTCCATAAGACTTTCTTTTGGAAGAAGTCCGTTCCATAGCAAGAACAAGCCTTTAGAATCTTTCATAGAAAGCTCAGTGGTGACCAGCATATTCATTAATTTGGCCAAGGAATTTTGAAGTTTATGCATGTGGTAATTCAGGATGAATTGCCCATATGCATCAGTCAAGGATTGCAGAATAACAATGTTCTGTAGATCCAATTCCAACTTCACACTGAGCTTCTCAAGCTCTTTCAAGTCCTTGATCATCATCAGGCAATGATCTTGGACTGACTGCCCATCATGCATCTTAGCCTTAAAAAGTCATTTCGTGACTTGATATTTGGCTGCACGACTCTGTCACCAACATCCCTGCAGGTGAGCCAACATTTAGTAGTCCCGATATTTACATGTTGGCGTTGGAGTCTTGACATCAAGCCGACATGTATATTCTGGCCTTATTATCTTCATCTATCCATTTTTTCAGAGACGCTCTCTGTTCAATAGATGGACAGGCTGGTAAGGTGGGAGGGTCCTGGTCCAGTAAATGGGTTAACTTCTCGAAACCCAAAACTATTTTGTAGTTCTGAGCCAATCTTTATAATTGGTCAGTCATCTGTGTGTGTCCAGGACACGTGCCAATGGGTTGGATGCAGACATTTTCTATAGAGAGAAAGATTCTAGTTAGATATTGTATTATGACTTGACCAATTTGTTTAGAGATTTTATTTTAAACAAATAGCTCCACTATTTTCTTGATCCCTACACTCTCTATAGAGTTGCAAAATCTCCATTGATTAATGATTTCTAGTGGGTGGTGCGGTCTCACCAACCTACTCATCACCTCACCTAACAGTTATTGATGATGGGTTAGCCAATGAGTGAACAACTCTTGTTCAATGATTCTCTAATCATGGTGCACCCAAACTTGATCTCTAATTCATGAATCTCCCGTATCCAGAATATTGATCAAATCCTTAGTTAAGTCAGACCCACCATTTGCAAGACTGGCGTTCCTAATTGAGTCTCTCACATATTGGAATATTAAGCCAATCATCCTCCAGCCAATAGCATCAATGCCTAATAGACATGGTTGCATTTCTCGGTGCAACTGAGCCACTGTATCCAGGCCGAGAACAATCAACCCCGGGAAGGGCCCGCATGTCTACATGGTGGAAGACCTCAAACTTAATCTTTTTTTAGGGAAAATTATTCAGATCTCCATTAAACTAGACTTATCATAGTCTAACATTATGACACTAACTAGTGGCATGGGTTAGCTTGGATATTGACCACTCAGATCAGAACTGTGTCAACAAGATATGGGCCAGGTAAGTGAGATCGATGGAGGAATATGCCATAACTCATACAAGAATGCAATTCAGATCGAGTAGCTTCAATTAAAAACTAATCGATCGTATGTGCCAAACTTACCTTAGACACCAACTTGTTGAGCCAGAACCATTGGGTTAGCCTACAAATCAAAACTCTAACTCTGGCCTAATTAGGTCTGCTGATCGTGACTCGATCCTTGACCCGGACTTATCCTATTAGGCTGTCAATTTAAGCATTGTTGATCTCATCTAACCAACTCTTGATTCGGTCTGATCAACCGCTTAGACCTAATTGAGCTACCCAAGCCCGAACCCAATATTATTATATGTCTTAGATCTGAAATCTTAATTTTAGATCTAATTGATATTCTATAATTTTAATTTTTAATTAAATAAGATTCATAAATAAAATATGCACAATAATCTCTAGGTTTCAGGATCTTAGGGTTTATAAGAAAGTAGTTTTGGATTTCTGATTAAGGACGAACACGTAGCACCCCTACACATCATAAAAACATCCCACCGAATGGAAAGAGAGGGCCTTTAAATCCTTCTTCATTCTTATGACCGGACGGCCAAGAGGAATGCCTTAATCAGGAACATGCAATACTACAAAATAGTTTTAGATCTATATCATATATTCTCATAACAAATCAATCTAATCATGGCATATTTCATACATCTCATGTACTGAATCATGCATATTTTCAGATCTTAAATTATCTCATAATAATTCAAAAATTAGATTTAAAATTGATCTAATCAAATAAATTCTAATCTAGATAATTATGTAGAACTATTCTACAACTAGTCTAGACATGCATCAATCATATCTCATATGATATTTAAAATTAATAATTTTATTTGCTATTTTTCAGATGTTATTATAACCATATATATCAAAAATAATAAA